>CP136062.1:49003408-49173408 GCA_032622095.1 Siphonodentalium dalli
TCTATTTATAGGTAATGGTACTGGTGTTGATGGTATATGAACCTGAACATCCGTCAATAGAAAATCAATATAAGAATTCTGTCTGAGGTACCGTAATCCAGTAATGTGATTTCGTAAGAAGCTGCGTGTGGTATAAACTTGTGAATATCTATGGAATCGAGGGGTCCCAGCATAAACGCGCCCCATTGAATACCATTTTTAAAACAATTTCTGTGGATCAGATTTATAACTGTCAAAAACTCATGGCAATCATGAAAATTATTATATTTCCATATTTGTATTTCTACTCCACCAGTACTGGTGTAAGATACGATATTGAAATTATTGTTTTTTTGTCAATTAAGACGCCTTGTGGGGCAGATCAATTTACAGCATATCGGATATATCAGAATGAAAATGGGTGGAAGCACTGGCTCAATATTTGTTGGATAGATTTTTAGATTTGCTTTTCGTATTTACATTCATAGCATTACTATCAGTGAATCATGGCCTAGCACAGGGGTTGATTTAATGTTTTTAATTTGTATAGCATTTTGCAGCACTGGTAGATTTTGTATAGCATTTCTGTCCAATAATGTAAATTTCATCGGGGAGAGCTTTCCGATGAATGGCAACAAGCCAAATTTCCGACTAAATCCTGAAAAGTTACCCATAATTCTGCTGTGGTTAAGGGGTCGATTATTTTGGGCATTTCTGTAGCACTCAAGCAATTTTATTTCATTGACATTGTTTACTGACAACTGGAGTTATGGCAATCCAGCTTTAAATCGTTCACACTAAATTCACAGTGGTCAACCAATTGAAAATTCCTAAATCTAACTCCATATCAGGGAAGAATCCAGTCTCCAGAGATTATAAATATGACGTAATATGGTATTTATGATTTCAAAATTGAACTTGCAAATAAAGGCACTATTGTAAATATTCTACTGTTCTATTTACATAGCATATTGTTGAATTGCCTTGAAAAAATGGAAAATTCACGTTGGCTCAATAGGAATTTGGGGACATTTAGGATTCTTGAATTTGGGCACCCACACATATACCTGTAAATGTAACTTTATCAAAACAGCCCTGGATATTTCACTGCTCCATATTGTTATAATTGGTCCCAATGGCTGGCCCCTTGTCCAACAGGACAGGATAATCCCTGGATTTATATATTTATACCAAGCATCTAAGCATGTTACTACAAGAATCTGACATGTTGCTACTGGTAAGAATCCAGCCATGGATGCCTATTAGAAGGAGGCTGAATCTATTGTTACATCTCAACTACAGTAATGCCCTAAGTAATCGACTCCTTAACCACAGCAGAATTATGGGTAACTTTTCAGGATTTAGTAGGAAATTTGGCAACAAGCCTGCTGTGGTTAACCCTTTACCCAACAGAACGGCCCTGTGCCAATGCATTTTCTTGTATATGCGAGTCGACCATAGGTCGCCTCGCATATATAAGAGAATGCATTGGCTTAACACATTAAAAATTATAAAATTGTTAAAGAATGTAAGAAAAAATGGTAAAAAGTGTTAAAAAAAAGATTTTTTTTAGGCCAATGCATTCTCTTATATATGCGAGGCGACCTATGATCGACTCCCATATATAAGAGAATGCATTGGCACATGGCATAACTGTAACTATCACAATGTGGTCAAGGAGCCGGTTCCAATGATATCCATATTTGTATGGTTTTATTGAGACAGACCCAAGATATTTTAGGCTGTTGAAGCTTTATATGGGCGTTTTTGGCCGGTTTGTTGGGTAAAGGGTTAAGGAGTCGATTATTTAGGACATTACTGTAGATGCCTATTAGGAGGCTGAGTCTATTGTAAACTACATGTCAAGCACAATTATTGTGTCAGCTTGTCATCCTTTTATGTCGTGGTCTATTTGATGTGTCGATCTGTTTGATGTTTCCCTTTAATACTAATATGTCCTACAGCAACATTGAAGGGACAGCTGGTCAAGTGCTTTGTCTTTGCCAGCTAGTATCATCGATCGACATAAATTGGCAAAGATCAATGTAAAATTCCGCCACATGCCTCAACCTGTAGATATACATGGGTTCTTGTCTGCATACACAGCCCTGTTATTTAACAAACATTTGCCTAGGCTAAAGAATAGCCAAGGCCAGAAAAATATTTCCTCGGCTAAAAAGCCTAGGTCTGCATGGTTTAAAGATGCATAATCAGATTAAGTGCCCTCAATTACTATTTATTTGAAATCGGGGGTAAAAAATATTTGATTTGAGTCAAGGAACCCACCCAAAGCTTAGAGCTATTCCATATCAAATTTTGATATTTATTATTTTTCACTATCGAGACTTTATAATATATAATACTGGTATTAGTGGCCCAGTAAAAAGTCAACGAGCCAACGGTCTCGGACCAAATTGCAGATAAAGGTGACTAGCTCTAAAATCAAGAGGCTTTGTGTTGATAATAAGGCCAAATTTTGTCGAACAACATGTTGATAAAAAAATGTTTCGGGCAATTTTATATTATAGTTGACAGTGGTTAGCATTATTTTTGGGCAATTAATCAATTCTGATAACTGAAGCGCCAATTCTAAAAATATTTTTATTGGAATCTGATTATATGGGGACCATCGAATCGGATTGAGTACCTTTAAAACATGATTTACACATATACCGGTAAGTTGCAGCGGTAACTTACAATGTACAAATGAATATTGGTTCATTATCATGACAGCTTTGGTCTGGTCTGGTTTATAATTACTGACTACCAAGATACACCGTAGTCCTTGTTATCTCAGCAATTCTTGGCATTCAACAATGAATTTTTTCTGTCTGCAGACTTGCACCATTCGACACTATTAAAGACAATTTGCCTCAGCTAAAAAATAGCAGATGAAAGTTTATTTTGTCGATTGCCGACATAAATTAACCCTTTCATGATGGGAGCTGCATTGGTGCAGCATCAAATCACCCTGTGCCAGTGCATTCTCTTATATATGTGAGTCTCGCAAGACTCCCATAGGGAGCCTTGCATATATAAGAGAATGCACTGGCTTACAAGGTCATGGTAAATATTGTTCGGCCAATTTATTCTCTTATATACATGTATGTGAAGCTCCCTATAGAAGACCACATACAGGTATTTAAGAGAATGCATTGGCACAGGGTTTTGGCAAATTTTCATGAAACTTCACTCATGGAAGTGTTAACAAGGCTGCATAAATGCAGCTGGATTTACTGTGAAATCTGGATTTTTGTCACTTTTTGTTTCGTCCCTGACTTGATAAACATGGATAAAGATGTTAAAGTATTCTTCATTAAAAACATTAAAAGAATAACAAACAGGAATATTACAGGGCTTAAAATCTGACCAGAATCATGATTCTTAGTTTGATTCTCGTAAAAGCAGCTAATTCGCTGTAGAAAGGCTATATTTTGATTTTTATGGATTTTACTGAGCAGGGAATGTTTTTTATTTGTTTTTAAACTGATATAAAAATTAGATGAAGATTTCATCAAAAATGTAGAAGTATAATAATGGGGGTATGCACCAGAGACGACCCAGCTCTTGTTGTGTGAGCCTTTCGTCCTTTTATGTGGTGGGTCTCTTTGATGTGTATCTGTTTGATGTTTTCCTTATTAATGCATGTCCTACAGCTACTAGTACAAGGGACATACATGTATAACCAGTACGGTAGTAGAAATGAAAGATAAATTCCATCCAATACCTAATTTGTATTCATATACATGTAACTAGGAAAATATCAAATTTCTGAGTACCTGAAGTCTGTTGTCATATTGAACTCGCCTAATAAAGGCTAAATCCGATCAGACGCTCCTAAATTACTATTTCTTTGGCTTCGGGGGTAAAAAATATTTGATTCGAGTCGAGGAACCCACCCATCAAAGCTCAGATTGATCAGATATCGATTTTTGAAGTTTGTTATTTCAATTGTTTTTTGGGCCACAAGCACGAGGTCAAACGGACTGTCTTGCAGATAAAGGTGGATAACTCTAAAATGAAGTGGTAATAATAACCACTTGATTTTAGAGTTATCCATCTTTATCTGCAAGACCGTCCGTTTGACCTCGTGCTTGTGGCCCAAAAACAATTGAAATAATAAATCGATCACTCTGAGCTTTGATGGGTAGGTTCCTCGACTCGAATCAAATATTTTTTACCCCCGAAGCCAAAGAAATAGTAATTTAGGAGTGTGTGATCGGATTGAGTACCTTTAAAAAATGTATTTTGACAAATGTGTAGCAGAAGCAAATGTAATATATTAAAGGCCCATCTAATTTTCGAGTCACCGATTATTTTTTTGTATACCCGGTAGTGCCTTGATATATGATTTTAATAACAATATATGACATAAAATATGATTAAAATTCTATAATTCATCACTATTTGGAACGTCTGTGTCTCAGAAGGTGTCCATAGAGTAATAGAAAATAGCTGATTTCATAAAATCAATTCCCCCGTTATGGCTCCCAGAATGCAACAGAATTCAAACTATAGTTTTATTTTCAATGGAAGGGTAATAACTGTATATCCACATGTAAATATATAGAGTTATTCCCCTTCCTTTGAAAATAATTCACTTTGTGCAGAAACTTGAGCATAGAACTGATGTCGGTAACTCAACAAAAACAACATGTTCACAGTTTATTACATTGAATATGTTGATAATACAATCTTTTGGAGCTTCCCCTTTCAAATGTATATTAATGGCATATATTTTATATGTGATCTGGGGGGGGGGGGGGGTCGAAAATTAAGTGGGCCTTTAAGGTCTTCAGCAATCTTTTAATATAACATTAACCCTTTCAGTGCCAGGTCCGATTTTTGTATTAACACGTATACCCTGTGCCAATGTATTCTCTTATATATGCGAGTCTACCATAGGTCGCATCGCATATATAAGAGAATGCATTGGCCAAACAATTTTTCATCATTTGTTATTATTTTTTACAATTTTTTACAATTTTAATAATTTTTTCTTATATTCTTTAACAGACTTATTTTGTAGGTTTTGTGCCAGGGAATCTCACGTTTTTCATGGGCATCAAAATTATTACTATGGCACGGAAAGGGTTAAATACTCTCAATTTATGTCAATACAAGCATATGTATTTGGTCGGGCCATAAATTTCCCCTGGGAGCATTAGACATTAGAATCTTGCAGTGAGCCTCCCTGCACTTTAGTTTTATCTGCATGTTTATTAAAAATGATTACCACACTGCATGTTTATTTTGGACTCCATAAGATACAGCGCAGCTCCCTTCATGAAAGGGTTCAATAGATATACCATTCAATGTAGGACAAACACAGGCAGATTACTCCATAAGGCCATGGTTAATTCATTTTATGTTTAGATCACTGCATTTCCTTTATTTGGCAGAATTTAATTCATTATTGGCACAATGCACAATTCAATTTCCATTGTCCCCATGAGTGTCCCTTTTGAAACTTCTGATTATAGGAACATTTAATCTTAGTCCCTCAGTCCTTCAAATTAGCTAGGGCAAAAGGTGATGCCGTAGAAAAAGTCGTAGAAGCCAATATTAAATAGAATTTGTGAAGTTCTAAAGCAATGGTGCAGAAGAAAAATGTAAATTTCAAGCAAGACTGAGTTTTGTGTGCCTGTCATTTGCAGAATGAGGTCCCCAGAGGGTGAATTTAGTGACGCTATCCTGCACAGTGGGCTAGCATCACCAAATTCACCCTCTGGGGACCTCATTCTGCATGGCGTCATCTGCTATGGGAGACATAGACTCAGATTGAAGTTCTCAAATGGTGAATATTATGATGTAAATGTACACCCATTGGGAACCTCGATTATATTATGCAATGTGTCGTCTGCCAATCTGGTGATATAGAGAAACTAAACTAAAAAAAGAAATAGAATCTATGTGAAGAAGGTTCCCGATGGTAGACATATATAAGAGAATGCACTGGCACATGATCTTTAATGCTGAACTAGCGCAGCTCCCATCATGAAAAGGTTAAGACCTGTACATCGGAGTAGCAGGACCAGCCTGGAGGCCAGTAGAGGTCGACTTGGGAGATTAATTTCCTGATGAAATGGTAACTTGTATATGGGAGAGTAGATCATGCCATGAATATCTACTCTGGCTGACATCCGTAGAGATCATATTCCACCAGTACAACACCTGGGAACTTTTTGAAGTTTTGACATGGAAACTTATAAAATCGAAAAAATAACACAGGGAATATATTTCTTTGTTATTATCTGTTTCTTAATAATGTACTTCACTGTAGGTGTCTAGGTGAAGGTCCCAACTTGAAATTTCATGATTTAAGTCACTTTGTGAGCGACTATGCTTTGCGTTTCTTGCATTTATGGAATTTCTCCTGAGTAATTAATTGAATATCTATTGCAATATCGGATCACAAAAGTCACAGAAACGCATGCAATTTTGAGTTTGGGACCTTCACCCACAGTGAAGTTCATTATTAAGGAACAGTTAATAACTAAGAAATATATTCCCCCACATTATTTCCCTGTCAAAACTTCATAAATTTCCCATATTTTGTACTGGTGGAATATGATCTCTATGGGCGTTAGCCACAGTAGAGATTCGTGGTATGTTCTAACTACTCTACTCCCCAGAACTAAAATAGGGGGTGGGGGGACACAATTTAGCCATGTCGCCTTCTAGACTGGTCCCTGGGGAGTAAGCAAGGTCATCAATATGACTTAAGCATTTTTTCAAGGGCTTAGTAACTACATTCTATGTTTTTTTCTTCTTTCAGGACACCACATGCCGTCAATATTTCCAAGACGACGATGTAAGGGTCTTCATGAAAAACGTGTAATGGACTTTAATCCTCTCAATCTATTGGCTACTGCTGCTGCATTACAAACGTCAAACCCCAAAGAAAGCAAGGAAAACAGTAATAACAACAATAACAACAACAAAGTCGGCAACAAAAACAGAAAGAATAAAGAATCGACAACAAATAGTAAACGAGATATCTGCATCGTCCGAAAGAAAGATGTGTCGAATAATTCAGATCTCGGGAAAATGTTCGATGAGCATAATTATGGAAATTCTAAACGTGCGTTAAGATCGGATGATAAAGACAATGTTCGAAGAACAAGGTCACACACGCTGAGGATTATAAAGTGTGTTAGGAGCGATGATAAGAACCAGCAGGTAACAGGATCATCTGAGATTAGTTGTCAAACCGACGATAAAGAATTAGACTCTGACGTCGATTGTGAAACAGTCGACAGTCCTATTAAAGATTATAACAAAGAGGCTTGTGTAATAACCGACTCAATAAGAGAGGTGAATTCAACCACAAGTGACTCGGAACAAACATGTTCTAAAAATAGCGATGACACTGCTAATCCATCGCGTGATAGGATTGAGTTGGAAATAATAGAGGAGTCATTGGTGTGTGACAGCGACTCAGGGCATACAGGCGAGGTGGCCAATAAAGTAAACAAGTCACAATGCTCTCAAGAAGAGATAGATAAGATTTCAGAGCAGTGTAATTCAGGTGTTAAGGTCACCTCACAAATACACCAGCTACCTTCAAATCAGGACCATGTACCTTCACACACACAAGCAGATAATATACATGAGTTATCTAATGAAGTATCTTCTATTGAAGTTATTGCTGAGGTAAGGACATCAGATAGCACAGAGCAGTCATCAGCTGTAACTGAGTCCTTGGTTGTAACAGCTGGGCTATCCTCAGATGATGCAACAGCCTGTGTGAAGGAAAAGGTGGGTGATTCCCCAGCATGTGTGAGTGACCCTATCAGTGGTGAGTCATCGACGTGCCCTATGCCTGATAAATCGCAGACCAAGGGAGATAACTCTAATATTCGCAGCTGTGAGAGTGCTCCTAATGAATATCGGAGCATCATGAGGTCGTTATTAACCGGACAGAAAGAAGTATTGGAAAATCGACCCTACGAGCTACTGGAGACTGCCGAGCCCTGTATCAATGTTACAGATATTGACAAAACAAGTTGTCAATCTGTGTGTTCAGTGAAGGAGGGAATTCGATCTGATGGCATTATAGTTGATGTTGGCGACTCTAGAGGAGATACAGTTGGAATTGAAACTAGTTGTCATCACGATTCTAATTTTGACTTCTCACCAGTTCGGTTAGACGAACCTGTGTCGACATCGGTTAGAATTAATAAAACTCAAATAAACGTGAGTGACCAGGAAACAGTGGATGACACTCAAGTTAACCCTGTCACTACTGAAGACGGAACCTCAACCATGTTTATCTCTTCAGATTGTATAGTGTCAGAGAATCGTGAACAGTGTCATGCAGCTGTAGATGATGATGATGATGATCACATTAATGTCGATTTGGACAAGGAAGTGATAAGCGGCGATTGTTCCACAGGTGTTTGTGTTTCTGACGATCATTGTTATGCTGGAACGTCGACACTTCGGAATTATGTTGAGGACAGCATCGACACGGATGCTGAAATGTCTAGCCAGGAGGACAACGCTACTACCTCAAATAACCTGTTATCGTCTCAGCTGTCCGAAGACAGCGGACTCTGTTTGTCATCTCCCTGCGATGATTCTTCGTTTTCTGAGTTCAATTCACAGACGAAGGAGAAGGACATTGTGTTAGTTAATCAGAACACCTTTGTATTACCCAGTCGCAGACCAACTGGTAATGATTTCTCCCATTCCAACCAATCAGAAACTGTTCCACAAAGTCACATGACCCCTGTTAGTGCTCCTGTTACATGTGCCGTTCCAACATCAACTATCAGCGATACTAAAGGGAATGTTGTGACCCTACCTGTTGTTTTCCGTGATCAATCGTTGATGCAAAACACTAATCTTTCGTCAAACCCCGAGACTTTGACAGCATATCTGATTAATAGTCCAGATAACAAGGGCACGTTATTCCTGGCCGCATCACCCGTACAGCTCAATGTCACACCTCCGCGGAACATCACTCCAACAAAATCTCCCACATCTGCCACCAGATTATCAACAGCTGCCATCAGATCTCCAACATCTACCCCCAGATCACCAACATCTGTATTAGACGCCCTGCGAACACCGAAGAAATCACCGTCAATTTCTCCTGGCGTAGCTTCAATAACATCTCCAAAAATTGGCTCCTTCAGGATTGGAACCGTGGGGTCAATCAGTAATTCAGCACTTACTGACGAGGAGAGTAACGATGGATTCCAAATATCGCCACCCAAACCAAAAGTCAGCCCAGAGTCGAGAGAACGTTCATCAAAGAATGGAAAAACACTGCCGCTTAGTTGGAAAAATTCACTTCTGCATGCAAATCTCATAAAAAATACCGCGTCCTTAATTACAAGTTTTGAGTCGAGAATGTTGCCGGGACACATAGCGCATGATCATGATTATTGTTCTCGTGTTCCGAATCGTAACATTGTACAGTCGCTTGATAAAGCGAAGCTCTCTCCTAACACAGTGATTGTGCCTTCATCAAGTTTGCAGTCCATGGCTCCAATGAGCTCGGAATCAAAACTTATTGTGGACACCAGTGCTGCGCTGAATCGAGGAACTGCAAGAACTCGTGCAAAAATGCTCATCCAATCAGATGGGTCGGAAAATATAGACAATGCGGCGAAGATGAGAATAACGGGCAGTTATCAGAACCAGTATGTTTACTTTCTGAGTAAAAAATCTCGGACTCGTCGCAGATCAAGTCAAGGACAAGATGTCAATGTTTTAGTTGATAAATCTAAACTTCGACATGGAACTGGAATTATAGTGCCGCATCTAACTGATGCTGACATAGAAGCGCTTAAACAAGGGAAGTCGCTACCGGGTTTGAATGCTAATACTACCACAGGATGTCTGAATGCATATCCAGCACCGAGTTCTAACTCAGATGCCGGTGATTTGGCGTCGACAAGTAATTCTGTCACGGATCCAATCACTGATGAGAAAATTATAAATACAATACTAAGTATGGAGGATGGTGATTCTAACGAGGGCGTGGCAAATTCCGATTCGGCTGGTGAGTTTAGTCCCCATGACGACCTTGCTTTGAGCTTAAATCCTGAGCAGATGAATCTCACACCCGAACAGATGGAGGTGTTGTTCAATGCTGTCGACGAAGTGGAAAAAACGTTGAATATAGGTGATGCGGAGAAAGATTCACAATTGTTAGGTGATGTTCAAGGTTCTGAGAGTTCTGTCATATCTGATCCTGACGTGGGAAGTTCTGATAAAGAAAGCTTGATGTCGAAAATAAAATTGGAGCCCAAACTGGCGAAAGACTTGTTCGACAATAAGATCGGGAATACAAGTTCATCAACATTTTGTGAAAATTCATTTCCATTCCCGTCAGACAACATATTGCCTCGATCAACAGATAACCTTGTTGTCGATGGTACTAAAGCTTTTGATGTGTTGTCAAACGATGACCTTGTTCTAAATAAAAGTGAGCTGGATCTAGATTCCCAAAGTCGTGATAGAACGGATTCTTGTGACATCCTTTCTTCGGATAGTTCTACATGTACAGATAATACACCATGGATCGTTACAGTGAGCATGTTTTGGAATGACCTTCCTGCTCTTATGTACAACAATGAGCCATACATCAGGCTGGTTGACATCCACAAACAAATTCTACCTGCAAAGGACACTGGGATACTTAAGAAACGGTGTCAGCTGCTTGAGATCGAAGTTAAGAACTGCACAGAAATGCAGCGATACTTTCTCGTTCAGTATGGACGAGCAGTGAATTCCAAAAGTACGTTAATAGTTTCTAAAGATAACGCCAAGACACTGATAGCATACTATGTGAATCCGTTACCACGACCATCACGGGTTTCAGAGAACACAGGCAGCAAGGTTTGCAAAATATCAACTGCTGGGCCGAGATGTGAATCGCCACCAGTAACGGCAACAATGCAGACAGAGAAACAGATCAAAGATAGGTGAGAATATACCATTATAGGTACTATTGGTCTGAAAATACTCTCGGGATCCAAACAAAAGAAGGGTGCAGAATAAAAGTAAGGGGTGGAAAATGTCCCAGAATCAAATAAGAGTGGGGGGGGGGGGGGTGTGGGACAAATAAAAGTACGGGTGGGAAATCTGAAACTGATAGACACATACATATATGTGTTTCTATTATTAAACAATCATCTATTATATATTTTGAAAGATCTGTGTGTGTATGTGTTTGTTTGTGTGTGTGTTTGTTTGTGTGTGTGTTTGAAATCGATGGACTCCAAAACGACTAAGCAAATTTCGATGAAATTTGGTATTTTAGGGTATTTTCGGCCGGAGACGAACATAGGCATATTTATTTGTCCGTGCGAGGTCAACTTTTCACGTGCGGAGGTCAAATCTATTTTTACGCCGTTTTTGCGCTAATATATTTCAGTTCGGTGCTCACAAATCGATTCGATATAGCGCGAATAATAAATTGCCAGTCATATAATTTGCACGGTTAGAATCTGTGTGGCTTCATCTTTCCAACGATATATAATATGTATGTATCCGTTTTAGTTATCTGCCTCAATTATTAGGTACAAGTGGTACGATGCTTTTATCAGGATAAAATCAATGCGTAAATTCTATGACGTCGTCAGAGGTCATAAAGTTAGATTACGTTAACTCTCACCCTGCCGATGCATTTGACTGTGTCGCGTTAACTCATCACCGGCCGAGGTATCCGCAAATGACATTGGGCTATATATCTCGGAAACGGGTGTAGCTATCGACTTGAAATTTGGTATGTGAATGTATCTTGCCCCGGATACGAATTTTATCGGGTCGCCGAGCACGTGCGACGCCAGCTTCGCGCATGCGCAGACGAGATCTCGGAAACGGGTTGAGATATTGACTTTAAATTTGGTATGTGAATGTATCTTGCCCCAGATACGAATTTTATCGGGTCGCCGAGCACGTGCGACACCAGCTTCGCGCATGCGCAGACCAGATCTAGGAAACGGGTGGAGCAATCGACTTGAAATTTGGTTTTTTAATAGCCCGGACGAAGTCGGGTCACCTTCTAGTTAGAATATAACCGATCATTGAAATTCTGTATGCGATTGGAAGAGAATCCAAACAATAAGATGATACTAGTAGGTTATATCAATTTTGATATGACATTGACTCCCAGGTGCCTGACTATTTTTTTTGACAAAATAGCTAAATTCTTCCATAATCTCCATTCCCCAAGCAGAGTAAGAAGATACATTGCCGTTGAACATACATGTACTTGTACACAGAAGATGGTAATCTTAAACTAATTAGGCTATAAAAGAATCATTAGATTGAATCAGCAGCGGCTGAAACTATTAAAGAGAAAATGAAAGAATTATTGCATTTGTGACCTCCAGAAATTAATAAACATAGGGGTCCAAATATAATTTTATTATGTGATTATTTTGACAAAAATAATAAACGTTTTAGAATGTTTATTTGGATCCCGACAGTATTCAACCGTCAGAGGCTTAATAGTCTTTGCATTTTGATGGGGCTGATCTGCTCAAGCCCCATAAACAGCCCCATAACTCGCATATGCCGGGCCGCATTTTCAGCCCCATATGTCCCACGATCAGAAATCATCACATGCAAACAAGCCCAGAAGCAGCTTAAATCAAGTAAAACGATGCAGATTTGAAGCCGGAAATCGAAACTGAAACGAAAAAAATTAAGTACCGCTTTTAAACACCAGTATGAATTTTGTGTGCACTGGCAATGTGTTTACATTGTAGTTTGCAAAAGCTGCAAATAACATGAAAGTTGTGTTCGCCGCAGACTGCCAAAGGGGAATACAATAATTGTCAATAACCAATGGGAATGATGTGTAAGACACGGTCTCTGTATTGACTATATGTAGAACAAAAACACAATAGTCTATACAGAAGCAATGTCATACAAATCAGTCCCATTGGATATTGATCAATTGACAAAGCAACAGTAAAATGTGTTTTGAGTTGCATGTACAGTAATTTATTACAAATATACCGTTATATACCAGTGCAACATTTATATAGCAACTGAAAATCAGCCCCCATGTAGGCCCTGTCACATAAATCATGGTAGGCCCTGTGCATTCACAAACTGCGAAGACTGAGGGTTAACTCTCTCTATTATTTATCACTGTCTGGCTATGAAAGTAATATTGCAGATCCCTGTTTGCATGCCACATATCAAGGTCACTGAGTTCAAACAGATTACAGGGAGGTCTGGAATACTGTAAACAAGTATCCTGGCCAGCCTGGCAGTGTTGTTTGATTCAGAACTAATTAGCACAAGCAGGTCACTACCATACTCTCCATAAACAATGAGGGACATACTCTTCAGATCATAAACCTGGGTACTAAAGTAAAAAAAAAAATTGTTTTATTTCATTCCAAATGACTGCTTTTCATATAAAAACCACTTTGAACAATGTGATATAAAACGATTATTAAGAATCAGAAATGACCCCATTATTTCACCCCTGACTGTACTATTATTTCATTTTGAGGAAGTTTCCCCCACTACTATTATTCCACCCCCTATGTTTATTTTGATCCCATGAGTATGGTACATGTGTCACAGTGTGGAGGGTTGGTCCCCAGTTCCAGCCCTGTTGATTAGCAGACATACAGTAATGCCCTAAATAATCCACTCATTAACCACAGCAGAATTATGCGTAATTTTTCAGGATTTAATCAGAAATATGGCCTGTTGCCATTCATTGGAAAGCTCTCAGTGAGATCTTTCCGATGAATGGCAACAAGCCATATTTCGGACTAAATCATGAAAAGTTACCCATAATTCTGCTGTGGTTAAGGAGTAGATTATTTTGGGCATTACTGTATGACTTGCTAAAAATTGCCCAGGCCAAAAATTGTTCCTTGGCTAAAAAGACTAGGATCTGCATAGTTGCACACTCTACACATATTGATTAAGTTTACAATTGGAACTTGGCCCATTGTCATGGCATGATGGCAGACTTTGTCTGTGTCTGGTTTAAAATTGCTGATTTTAATATCAAGATAGTCCTTTTATCTCAGTACTCTTTGGCATTCAACAAGCATGTTTTGCTGTAATAGCCTTTATGCAGACTTCCACAGTACGACTCAAAGACAGTGTCTGTAGCAATTTGTATCAATTATGCACAAAACAATTGCATATTCTGAAATTTGCCTCGGCTAAAAAATAAGACAACCAAATTTTTTTCCAATGGCCCAGGTTAATTTATAATAACAGGGCTGTGGTTGCCGCCACTTGTTTTAGATATTCCTTCACTTTTGTGTGGTCTGCAGTGATGTTCATGAGTCCCTATTGTGACAAACTATCTTCCTGGGAATGTTCTAAAAATAGCTTCATTTTCTGTCCCAGTTTGTGCAAAAATATTATTTCCTGATCAATGACAAGAGCTCATGTTGACTGCGGTCTCTTAACTCAAAATCTTTTACATGTATGTCTCTGAATCCCTACAGAGAGTTCAGGGAAGAGAATTTTCAAGAGATACAGTAATGCTCTAAGTAATCAACTTCTTAACCACAGCAGAATTATGGGTAAATTTTCAGGATTTAGTCGGAAATATTTCCGACTAAATCCTGAAAAGTTACCCATTATTCTGCTGTGGTTAAGAAGTCGATTACTTAGAGCATACTGTACACCATCATTAAATTTAAAATCTGCTAAAATTTTAACTCTTCAATGACTGGAGCTTTCTGAAATTTTGTGAAAACCCTGTGCCAGAGGGAGCCTCGCATATATAAGAGAATGCATTGTCCTAACAATATTTACCTTGATCTTGTAAGCCATGCATTCTCTTATATATATGCAAGGCTCCCTATGGGAGACTCACATACATGTATATAAGAGAATGCACTAGCACAGGATCTTTAATGCTGCACAGCTCACATCATGAAAGGGTTAATTGGTTAATAAAAATTTTTTAAATAGGCAATCAGGGCTCAAAATACATTTAATTTTTGTGAAAATCAAATGCTGAATCAAGTTAGTCATGATAAAGCACTGAAAATTGAAAAGTTTCGTGAGAATCATTACGAGAATCGATTTGGTGATTCTCGTCGAATCTTAAGTCCTGGGCAATGCAGAGAGAATCATAATATATGCATTTTTATCACTATCCCAAAGTGTGTCTGAAATTCACCCTCTGGTGCCTCATTCTGCAAATGTCAGACAAACTATATCCAGACTTGTCAGGAGCCGCTTTCAAGCCTTGAAATAGTGTGCCTGTCATTTGCAGAATGAGGTCCCCAGAGGGTGAATTTAGTGATGCTACCCCGCATAGCAGGCTAGCATCACCAAATTCACCCTCTGGGGACCTCATTCTGCTTACACCTCAGCAGAATGAGGTTCCCAGAGGGTAAATTTGGTGATGCTAGCCCGCTATGCGATGTAGCATCACTAAATTCACCCTCTGGGGACCTCATTCTGCAAATGACAGACACACTATTTCAAGGCTTGTGCCGCTTTGAACTCTTGTGTCCCGAATAGAAGAACAGACCTGAATAGTAGTACAGGGTGGATAAATGGGCTAATTTCAATTATAGTACAGGGCTGATCAATTATTTAGATGTCACAATATTTGAACAGGCCAATCATTGGCAATCTATCTGTTAATTTCTCCCTTGGTATTTACTAGTACCAGTACTAGTAACTTTCAGTGAATTCAAATTCAATGACATCTACAATGTATAGTAATGCTCTAAGTAATCGACTTCTTAATCACAGCAGAATTATGGGTAACTTTTCAGGATTAAGTCGGAAATATGGCTTGTTGCCATTCATCGGAAAGCTCTCGGGGAGAGCTTTCCGATGAATGGCAACAAGCCATATTTCCGACTTAATCCTGAAAAGTTACTCATAATTCTGCTGTGGTTGTTTTCGATACATACTAATACCAGTATGTGCATGATGTATTACTACCTGTACATGTACTTGTAGTACTCTTGAGTGCCTAATAAACATACATGTACGATTATTAAAATCGAGGTAAAATTCCCACCTGTAATGTATGATCGTTATTTGGCCCTGTACGTTTATTAAATTAACCAAAACAATTAATTCACCAATCTTAAATTGTGTTATTCATAAAGAAATGAACTCTGATTGTTGACAAACAGTTATCAGCACACTGCAGATTCACAGACCTGGCTATCCATCGAAACTATTTCTGTCACATGGCATCCGTAAACCAGTCAGATGGTGCGTTTTGTGGGGATGTATGGTACTAATATTTCCAGTCTACGTTTATTCCGCCCTGTACTATTATTCAGTTATGCGACATTTTCCAACTTGTACTATTATTCCACCCTGTACTTTTATTAGGCACTCAAGAGTAATGTTAGATGGGGTTACGTGTCATGACATTGGTGCATAGTCATACTCTTGAGATCCGATGCAGACTTACTTGTGTGATTGTAGCGCATGCTTTACATCGGTAGAAAAGTTTGTTGAACATCACCATTCAGACCAAGAAGAATATTTACATAATTTGCTTTCCGTCATACTAATATTCACTTAATTCTTTTTTCTGATTGAATGCACCATTTAGTGAATGGCGATTCCGTTCTAAAAAAACTTCTGTCAAATGTTACTTTTGAATGCTACATACGATCTTGCCAGTTTAAAATTCATAAATGTATAGACCGGAATAAGCTCGTACAAGGCAGCAATTTTCATGAAAAATAATAACCGTACATAAATCTACGTTTATTCGGGACACGAGAGTAACATCCTGTAATTGTTATGAATATAACAATGTATATGCTATCCCGGATCAATCAAGACTTGTTAAATCCGGGAGATGTCGGCTCCATATGACACAAGGACAAACATCACTTCATTGTAATGATATTAACATGTGTGATGAATCAAATATATACAGGGTTCACCCCAGCTGTTCAATGCTACCAGCAGGGGTCGATTTGATGTTTTAATTTGTATAGCATTTTGCAGCAACTGGGTAGATTTTGTATAGCATTCCCTAACAATACATGTTTTTTAATTGGATATTGGTCAGCAGAAATTGGAAATCGCATCATTAATTGCGATACGAAACCAGTTAAATCGAGCCCTGGCTACCAGTACTATAGCATTGTTAACATGACACATTGCTTGCTACTCACCCTGTGGTAACTGAACACTGACTGCCAGTGACTGGAGAGTTGTTAATCTCAGGAGTCAGGTGCCTAATAATAGTGTCAGCATGATTATTATACCCCCCCCCCCCGCAACGAAGTTAGGGGGGGGGGGGGTATACTGGAGTCAGGTGCCTAATAATAGTGTCAGGATGATTATTAATTTTGGAGAAAATTCCCAATGATCACTTGTTCAGCTGACAAGTTTGGCTGTTTGTTGAATATGAGGCTGATACTGGTATACATGTACGGTATATGGATCCTGACTTGTATGGACCATATCAGCCAGCCTGAGCCAGGGTCCAAATCACACGGTCCATTTCAGCTAGGGTTCCTATCATAGCATACCTATTATATTTTACTAGTAGTTATAACTTAAAATTCCACTATTTTGAAGTACCGGTATTTTCTAGTTTTACTCACAGCCACTGAAGAACTATATACAAGTACATGTGTAGTTAACAAAATATACTAGTAGCAAAAGCTTTCCGATGAATGGCAACAATCCATATTTACGACTAACTCCTGAAAAATTACCCATAATTCTGCTGTGGTTAAGGAGTCGATTATTTAAGGCATTAATTACTGTACTCTCAGTAAGCGTTGTAAATGTGACACATTCCACTTTATGTACTAGTAGCCTGTACTATACTGCTGCATATATGTGTCATTTAAATCAATGGTCTTATCAAAGCAAGCCAAATGGCTCAATGACTATACAGGTATATATACCCTGGTATCTGCTGGTGGTTAACCATTAGGCCACTCATAATTAATTTATCAGTGTACATTGTAGGGTCATTTGTCTCATTTCATTTTTCAACCCTATTATTATTGATAAACTTGCAAATTATCTGTTTATTAATAATAGGTGGTGGAGTCAATTTTGTAGTTATTTTACAAGTCATCCGGTTTCTTACATTTTGCCTATTTTCGACACACAATTTGGAAAATCCGACATGAAAATTATGGTGAAGTTAGTTCAAATAGTGTCTCACAGGTTTCACCCTAAGCTGGTACTTGATTGCGGTATGAATATCTTTTTTAACTCCCATTTTTAAAGAACGAGACATATTATGTTATTGGTCTGTCTTGCCGTCCATTCATCCGTCAATCACTTTTGGTTTCCGGATAACTTTAGATAGTCTGAACTGAATGGAATGAAATTTGGTATATGGGTTTACTAGTACATGTAGCTCCAATTATAGGTCAAATTTGGGTTCCAGTTCCACCCGCAATTTTCACCAGAGTTAATTTGGTACCGGGTATGTATAATTACTTTGCTTGGGCCATGGACATCATGTGTATATAATATGTTATTCATACTTTATAGAATCTACATTATTATCTACGCATGGGGAAGACGGTCCCAGAGACCATGTCATCCTCGATGATACATTTGTACATGTACATGTACCGGTATATGTATTCATATATTTCATATATTCCATTGTACTCTAGTGTCCCGAATAGAAGAACAGACCGGAATGGTAGTACAGGGTGGACAATTGGGCAAATTTCAATAGAAGTACAGGGCGGACATATTCTTAGATGTCTCAATATTCGAACAAGCCGATCATTGGCTATCAATCTGTCAACCCTCCCTTGGTATTTGCTGGTACTTGAGTGTCCAATAACTGTAATTGAATTCAAAGTCAATGACATCCAGTTTTCGATATTTACCAGTACCAATACCGGTACATGCATTACTACTGGTACATGTACTACTAGTGGTAACTTTAGATGGGGTTGTGTGTCATGACTAGTGTTCAAACGATTAGTCGACAAATAATCGTCGACGCTGGTTTTTCGGGTAATCGACTCTAACTTCCACAGTCGACTAGTCGAAATACAGTATCTAATCTCATCAGCTGGCCTTGACAATGCATGGTTTCACTAAATGTGGGTCAGAAAAGCAGCAAAGATAGCTAGTCTATGTTCAAGAAGCTTTCCAAAGTCCAAACATATGTCCTAATGTCGAGCTTGACATAGAACTATGCCGAAATTCGCCAATGCGATAATTCAAGTTAACCATTATCATTACAAGAGCAGTAACTCTATATTTGACTTCTAAAAAGTACGTGGTCCATAAACAGTAAACATTAGGTCGAGGCGTACTTGACCGACGTCTCACGCATGTTCCAGGTTAATGCCACGTGGTCTTTGCATTGCGTCATTTAGTTTCTACGCTCGCGCACATTTCATACTCCCTATACCGCGGACGCAAAAATTCGTAGTGCGCATTTCTAACCAACACAGGTAAAGAGGGAGGGGCTTCCACAAAAGTGTTCGTCGACACTAACTGAGTCTAACTCTCTGCTTGCTACGTACGCCTTACGGAAGTTATGGCAACTTACAAAGTAGGCCTATGTACACATCGTATATATAATCATTAATAATTATAATGTGTGTCACACAGTATGTGTGCCACACAGTGTGTGTGCACGTTTTCTTTTGTTTTGTTTTTTATTTTGAGCTGACTCTGAGACTGAGTATCGTTTATTTTCTATACACTGGCAGGGAAGTATTTATTTGATTTCATGATTAACAGAAAATCCCTCAATTATTTCCTCAATTATTTATTCTCATTATCATCGTAGATTCGTAGGGAACTTATTTGCGATCGGTGGGTTTCTAGAGCACCGGTTCATTTGCAACAAAACCACGTGACGTGTCACGTGATTCAATTCTCCGATCACAGTAGAGTGTAAATAGTGTGATGATGGCACGGAATTTGTAATTTTCTTTCACATGTGCTTCATTAGTATAAGGTTGGTGATGTATTTGGCCGACTAGTCGACGTCGACTCGACTTTTGGTGTTCGACTAGTCGACTCCAGAATCCCAGAGTCGTTTGAACACTAGTCATGACATGGACGCGTAATTGGCTGTTGCCAGCTGTAGCTTATAAATTTGTCAGTAAAAAGCTACAGCTTGTCACAGCTGGCAATTTTTATACGATTATGTCAGATTGAAAATGAAAAATAATAATAAACATATAGACCGGAATAAGCTCATACAGGGCGGCAATTTTCATGAAAAAAAAAAGAAACATGTTTATTCGGGACACTAGAGTATATCACTACCAGCAAATAAATAGTCAATGTCAATTTTTCTGAATTGCAATTTGAAACAGCTTTCCGATGAATGGCAACAAGCCATATTTCCGACTAAATCCTGAAAAGTTACCCATAATTCTGCTGTGGTTAAGGGGTCGATTACTTAGGGCATTACTAGTACTGTATTATGCCACCATGCCGGTGCTCTTGTTCAGAAATAATAGTAGTTCAACAATATCTTTATTTAGTGGTGCCCATACATTTTATAATCAAGATTTATACATGTTGGTGCTAAAAATAGAATAAAATGACAGTGGCCTCACTATAGTATAAACTATGTTGGGGGACTGTGGTATCAGCTGCCCTATAATTTGCCCTATCAGTGACCCATATCAATGACCCCTATCAGTGACCCCCTACTCTCATACTACAGGGGCCATAAACAGGGTTATCTAATTTATAGTCTCAGGAGTACATATAAGTATCCAGTTGACTATTTAGCTTGCTGCTGACTAGTGTCGAGTGACTACTAGTACATGTATAAATAGCTTAAAGCCTTTATTCTACATTGTAAGGGCATGTATGTTTTCAACCATTCAGGTGGCAGGGTGGGAGGGGTATGGTATTTCACTTAATATCATGTTCATATCTTCAAAATAATTTCAAGATGTTTACAGTTTACAATTTGCAAACACAGTGGACAATGAACACTTCTAGTATGAACAAAAGCTGTGGCAACATGGAATCTATAATGCCATAGCATTTAATTTACTGTGGGACATTTTCCTAATTTCGAGGGCTGGTATGAATACATGTACTACTAGTAGCAGCTGCTATCTGCTATTGGATTGTACTGTACCAGTCCTTCCCAGGAGACGGGAATGATTGCTCTCGCACCCGTATGCACTGGTAATTTTCAATTCACAGATGCTAAAATTCGCACCCGTCCTTCTTCACAAAATAATAATGGAGACTGTAATTGTTGGTTCAATAGTGAACTATTTTAAGGTTTATTTAGATCCTTTACCATCTCAGTGCAACTATGGCATATTAAAGTGTAACTAGACAGGTCTATTCCACAATGACTTTTTGTTTGGGCAAAAACTCAACTTACATGTACACTTATAGTATGGGTGCCATATTACACCCGTCTTCTGCATTACGGGAGCAAATAAATGCTCTCGCTGTGTTTTCCTCGTGGGAAGGACTGCTGTACACATGTATACCTGTATGTTTTGTTGTTTTCCACCCTTCAGTTGTGTTCCAACCTGCTCTTCTATTAAATCTTATGAGAGATTTCACTAAATCACTTCAAGATGTTTGATAGCTGTGCATATTATGACAGGCTGTATTGTATCCCCACTGAATATGAAACCTGTGTATAATAGACCAATGTGTCAGTTGTCCCGTCATTAACCCTATTTATTCTGCCAGTCAAGCCTGAGATTAGTGTGCCTGACATTTGTAGATTGAGGTCCTCAGAGGGTGGATTTAGTGACACCTTCCCGCATATCGGGCTAGCATCACCAAATTCACCCTCTGGGGACCTCATTCTGCATGGCCTCATCTGCTATGGGAGACATAGACTCAGATTGTTCAAAGTTCCCAAATGGTGAATATTGTGATGTACACCAGGGAAGAATCCAGAGATAATTTGGGGATACTAGTTTCCAGCAGAAGTTGCATGTACATGTATCTCCATATAACTTAATAAGGCTTCTACACTGAACCAACACAGATACATATACATGTATTATAAATATGACATAAATATTTCTGATTTCAAAATTAAACATACAAATAAAGGCTCTATTGCAACTGCAGATTTTTTATTTACATAACATATTGTTGAAATTGAATAGCTTTGGAAAATTCAGGTTGACTCAATATTGTCCACTAGGAATTTGGGACATTTGGGCTTCTTGAGTTTGGGTGCCCATACCTGTAACAGGTATCAAAACAGCCCTGGAAATTTCCCTGATGTACCAGGGTGTACACCCCTATTGGGAACCTTGATTATGCAATGTGTCGTCTGCCAATTTGGAGATATATACATGTATGTATAGAGAAACTAAACTAAAGAGAAATGGAATCTCTGTGAAAATGTTTCTATAGATATTTGATAGAGAAACTTTCCAGAGAAAATGAAGCCTAAGGCCTAAAAAAATAATACGTTTGTTTCCGCTAACGAGCTAAACAAAATTAGGGTAGGTAGATAGGCTTAACTCTTTTTTTTTGTTAACTTTTTTTTTTTCAGTATCTTTAAAAATAACTGTATAATACTTGTCAATAACCCAAACTATGCACTTCTTAGCCCCAATCAGGTTAACCCAGATGACAGAGGAACTAGAAACTCCAATTCAATCAGTCCAGCACCACTGCACTGTTCACATGTACCGATCTCTTAAGGATGGCTTCACAACACCACCTTCTCCGCATTCAGTGAAGGATCTAGGTATTTTTTGGGGACACCTGTTTTTGGGCAATGATATGCCAAAGGCATAACATGAAGGCCTGATTGGAGGAATGTTTGGGAAGGGTGACCCCCTGATGATGGTGGGGGTTCTTCCCCTGGAAATTTTTTGAAAATCCATTGCATTTAGAGCTAATCTAAGGCTCTTTGAGTCAGTATTTTGAATTTTACAGAGAGGTCAATTTTATCAAGTTTCTCAAGCATAACTTTGGAACTTTTTATATATGTATGGATTGGAAATGCTTATAAGTTATTGTCAGATATCTTTTGGTTCTATGGATTATGCTTATCGGAAGCCTTATCCTGCTTGAAATTAGACTTGCCATCATCACTCTAATTCATAAATAGGCTATTTTATAAAATTCAAGTGAGACACATACCGTACATAATATACTACATGTACATGTAATACAGAAATCCTACATGTACATGTAGTACAGAAACAATGTACATGTATTAAGGTAGTAATGACTATATATGGTACTAATCTCTATGTTAATTTTTCACTTGATAACCAGGTTGATTTGATCAAATTGTTAATGTTCCTGTGCTGTAATTGATTGAAATACTGAAGTCTGAACGCTGAATGATAACATACCGTACCTGAACTCAAATTATTTGAAGTTTTCACAGATGAAAGCTAGATAAAGCCAAACATACTTTACAGTATGGTTCCAACTGTTAAACTTAAATCTTTTTGTAAACTTAAATTTCTTATGTCAATATATATAAATATATAAATGTTTTGCATCTTGTTATATGAATTGGGACCTAAATTATAAAAAAAAAAATTTAAATCAAAATTATTATGATTTTATTTGCAATGGCAATAAAAAGTTTAGGGTCGGCGGTTTAAAATAGGGTCGGTCTGGTTAGCGGAAACAAACGTATTTTTTGTTTAGGCCTAAGTAGAATGAGGTCCCCAGAGGGTGAATTTAGTGATGCCAGTCCACTAAGTGCGATAGCATCACTAAATTCACCCTTTGGGGACCTCATTCTCCAAACACAGGCACACTAAAATCAGGCTAGTTTCATATCAAATTAAACAAAGCTTTTTCCAATGCAGCAGACTCTATGCATCATTCATTGTGTGTCAAATGTCGTGTCATCCTTCAGGTGTTAAGGCCTGGATGCATGTTTTAACCCTTTCAGTGCCAAGTCCGATTTTTGTATCAACCCATATACCCTGTGCCAATGCATTCTCTTATATATGCGAGTCGACCATAGGTCGCCTCGCATATATAAGAGAATGAATTGGCCTAACAATTTTTCATCATTTGTTATTATTTTTTACAATTTTAATAATTTTTTCTTATATTCTTTAACAGACTTATTTTGTAGGTTTAGTGCCAAGGAATCTTACGTTTTTCATGGGCATCAAAATTATTACTATGAATACTTGGTGATAGTTTTGAGTTATAACATGCCCCTAAGGTTTTATCCAGTTTGTTTTTAAATTTGCTATATCATGCTTAAGCATACCCAAAAAAAATTCAACCTTTTTTTTTTTTTTTAGGGCTGATTTTACAGACCGTAAATTAGGGCCGATGAGATCGGCCCCTGGCACTGAAAGGGTTAATAGTAAAAAAAAATTCAAAATCGACCTCACTTTGCAAATGACAGGCACACTAAACTCAGGCTTGCTGATCGTAAGACAGGTACTGGTACACATTCACTAGTAGTTCCCTCAGAAAATGTTCAGATAATAAGTTCAGTAAATGACAATAGGCTGTTTGTTTAACTTATTATTTGAACCTTTCCCTTAATAGATAGGAGTCCTTCTGTACTTGTATTTATCTGTGGTCTGCATATGAACCCTGTATAATGGACCACTGTCTCCCTTGAGGTAATTTAATTAAATTGTTATAGCCCATAATTCACTGCTGAATTCATTCTCCCATTCATTTTCACTCTGAATGGGTTTCTTATGATATGACCATTCAAAAAGGGTTTACAATCAAAAGATCTATTAAATTTCATTTGTGGCTTGCCCTGATCTTAACCCTCCCATCACTGGATATCCGTAAATTTTGCGAAAACCATGTGCCAATGCATTCTCTTATATACATGTATGCGAGGCTCGCACACATATATAAGAAAATACATTGGCCCAACAATATTTACCGGTACCTTGACCTTGTAAGCAATTGCATTCTCGTATATATTTGAGGTTCCCTATGGAAGACTCACATACATGTATATAAGAGAATACACTGGCACATCATCTGTAATGCTTCACCAGTGCAGCTCCCATCATGGAAGGGTTAAATTTCATTTGCGGCATTCCCTGATCTTAAAATAATTATAAGCTGACAGCAGGTAGAGAAACTCAATTTATTTTCCGTTAACCAACCATATCTTTACTAAATGGATTCTCTCATTCAGTTATAAATGTATCAGCCCTTGAAATTTGGAAAAATGTCCCACATCATTTTTATCCCCCGCCAAATTGAAAATTTGCGGGGGATATAGGAATGGGTTCTGTCCGTCTGTTCGTCCGTCCCGAATTTGTTAGAGTCATAACTTGAACAAATGTCAACGGATTTCAAAGATTTGTGGTATATGCGTTCACCTGACTATTACCTAGAATGAGTTTGCAAGCCAGGTCCGGCCAGATATTTTTACCGGAGTTATTGGACTTTGTTTATTATTTTTGTCGAATTTACCAAATAGCAAATAGACGACGTCACAGGGCTCATTTCCACAAATCTCAACGGATTTCAAAGATTTTTGGTATATGAGTTCACATGACCAGTATCTAGAACGAGTTCGCAAACCAGGTCCGGCCGGATATTTTCAGCAGAGTTATTGGACTTTATTTTTATGTTTATTATTTTTGGTGCAAATGCACGATGTCACATGGCTAATTCCACAAATGTCAGTACCTAAAATGAGTTCGCAAGCCAGGCTTTTTGACAAAATCCCTCTTGTTTAGCACATACTGAGAATGCAATGGTCTATTAAGTTTCCTTTGCCCTGATCTTAACACAATATAATTTCCTTTAAATTTGTTTACAGGGATGATCTAATAATAAGTTAAACAGACAATGATCTTCCAACCCAGCCCTGGCCATAACAAAAATATATTTAAGTACACTGGACCAAATCCCCTTTAACCACTTGAAAGCCTTCATACAATTCTATGGATTTTCTTTTCTCTTTTCAAAAAGGAGATATATTGGAATGGTCTATTCATTTGCCCCGTATATGTCATAAACATCTTCAAATAATAACTATAATAAGCACATGACAATGATGACAGGGAAATAAACAGCCCTATTGATTTTCCTTTCACTTAATTGCAGGGATATTCCAACAACACTTACTGTCTGCCACTGGCACCATAAATATGAATATAATACATAAATAAATTATACTCTGATGTTTCTCTCCCTGTACATCTACACATGGGCTTCAAAATATATACATTTGCAGAATGAGGTCCCCAGAGTGTGAATTTTGTGATGCTACCCTGTACAGTGGACTAGCATCACCAGATTATTCTACATGTAGCTGATGACCAGATTCTACCTAAGTAAAGGCCTAAGTAAAATGAGGTCCCCAGAGGGTGAGGTGAATTTAGTGATGCTAAAAGTCCAGCCTGGTCAAAGCGTTTTTATTGAATTGACTACGAACAGCTCTAACAGTTTATTATTGCCTGCCTTTGAGTGAGACACATGGATTTGTCGCCTGCTCGAGATTTGGAATGTCACCTGAGGGCTGCCAGACCCGAGGTGGTGGCCCAAGGTGAAATTCCAGGTCGAGAGCGTCGATAAATCCATGTGTCTGATGAAGTTTTGGATCTGTGATTTGGTTGGGGCGTCTTAAATTCTCATCAATATGCTTGTCAAATTGCGGGAATCGTTAACAAAAGAGGAGTACATTTAAGCAATTTTGAAGTGTATAGTACCCATGCACGAAATGTCTATTTTTGTCTGAAATGTCAGAGTGCAGATATGTCAGTTTCAAGAACGTTAACACGTGTGAAACTAACAAGTTTTGGTTGTGGAAAAGAAATTGACAACATACTGTTCTGCCATATAAGGATATTCTTCTGAAGTCAGAGGTTATATATAGTACTCGTGAACTGAGTGACCGCTGGTTATCAGTTGTGAGTACTCGTGAAATGAGCATGGTCCGCGCTGGACCGAAATTTACTTTTGCCAAATGAAAATATTTTTTGCCAAATGTTATCCCTGATAGTATCATTTTATGCAACCTTGATTGAGTTTTATATTTCGACACTCGTGGTGTGAATGACGTTTGATATCAGTAGGAAAGCAGTTAGTTAATAATTATACTCGCATGATATCTATTGTGGTTTATCATACAACAATAAACCAATCACCGAACAATAAAATGGTAGAAGAGTTGCTACATGTTGCCAAATGTGAATTATTTTTGCCATTGGCAAATTTGGCAAGTGGCAGCGCGAACCCTGGAAATGAGTGACCCATGCATGGAGAAGTTGTCAGGGTGATAAGTTGTTATCTCCCCATTAGCATAATGTCACAAGTAATTATTGGAAGCAGGAACCTTTACATAACTTTGCCCTTTCAGCCCTGTTAATTAGTGTCCGCTTTCGACTGAGCTTAGGCAAAAAAAAATTGGCGTTTTTTTTGTTTTTTAGACAAGGCAAATTTCAGAAGCTGCCGATATTTATCTGCAATTTCGTGCAAAAAGCAATCAATTTGCTGCAATTGTAACACTCATGTTTTCAGATCTTGCCATAATCTTGGCAACATATATATTTTTCATCCTATTTTACAACACAGTTCCATAACAAAATTGATGCCTTGGAAAGTAAATAAATGGGGGGGGGGATTATATTTAGATCTTTAAAATGATGCAAGGCCATCGAAGTGGGTTCATGCGAAATGACATAAAAGTCTGTATCCGCAACAAGTATTTGCATTTGCTGCTGAATTGTATTATTGTTGAGTTGTGCCGAGTCTGCAAACAACATACATGTAAATGGACCTCAAATGTAGTTTATGAAAACTTGTCGCGGAAGACTACATGTACCACTGATCGGCGATACAGCAAATTTAATCTAAGAATACTATCTTTGTTAACATAGGCTTTATTCTGATGATTTTTAGACAATCAAACCCCCTTTCTCCAGACCATGTGGCACCTAGGCTTTTAGCCGATGCAATATATCTGGCCTTGGCAATTTTTCACCCCATGCAAATTCTAATAATTAACAGGGCTGCCCTTTATATCATCAAACTTCACTATTATACAGTAATGCCCTAAGTAATTGACTCCTTAACCACAGCAGAATTATGGGTAACTTTTCAGGATTTAGTCGGAAATATGGCTTGTTGCCATTCATCGGAAAGCTCTCAGAGCTTTCCGATGAATGGCAACAAGCCATATTTCCGACTAAATCCTGAAAAGTTACCCATAATTCTGCTGTGGTTAAGCCCCGGTTCCATATCCCCGATTTTCCACCCCGAATGACTCCCGAATCATAATTTTGCAAAAATCGTGGAGTAAGTTCGGGACGAGTCGGTACAGTGAATTTTTACCCCCGAACATGATCGGGGATATCGGTGCTATCGGGGTCGATTCGGGACGATTCTGGGCCCGCTCCCGACAGTTTTGAAATGTTCAAAATTATCGGGAACCAAGCCGAATCGCTCCCGATTTGTCAATCATCAGGAGAAATTCGGGAGCAATTCGGCACCTACTCAGGAGTAATCGGCAGTATTCGGCAATATTCGGGTGGATATTCTGGAGTAGTCGGCAGTATTCGGTAGCTTATTCCCGAATTCGCCATGTGTGGCTGCTTTTATACTGAGATCCGGTGTATCTGCAAAATTCGGCATCGATTCGGGACGTTCGGCAGCAATTGAATACCAATTCGGTATTTATTCGGCATCAATTCAGTACCAGTTCGGCATTGATTCGGGGTATTCGGCAACAAGTCGGTAGTAATCTGGGCAATTCGGCAGCTACTCGCACGAAATTTCGGTATCAGTTCGGGATAATTCTTTATCATTCGGGAAGAAATTCGGAAGCATTCTGGAATACTCGGCAATGTTCGGGACGATTAAATTTTGTCATCAGTTCGGCGGCTTTTGGAATAAAACTTGTCCAGAATTCTCTCAAATGCTGCCGATTTGGTCTGGTCCCGAATTGGTGCCGAATATACTAATTCGGGACAGAAAATCGGGAATATGGAACCGGGGCATTAAGGAGTCGATTATTTAGGGCATTACTGTAGGATGTGCCCAATATGGTGTATATGATATGAATTATGATAGACCAACCATAGCATTTAATTTTGTGAGAATCAAATGCTGAATAAAGTTAGTCATAAAGCACTGAAAATTGAACAGTTTCGTGAGAATCATTACGAGAATCGATTCGGTGATTCTCGTCGAATCTTGAGGCTTGAGCAAGGACAATATTAGTAAATTTTTGTTTGTCCATTTCCCAAGCCTGGAAATTGTGTGTCTGTCATTTGCAATATGAGTTCCACAGAGGGTTAATTTAGTGATCCTATTCTGCACAGCGGGCTTTTTATTTAATTTGAGTATGTTGGTAATCCAGGGAGTTGGCAAACAAACATTTCTCATTGTGGCCTAATGTATTCTCATCTCTGTGCGTCCTGATGTACATAGATGGTAGATCGATGGTCAGGACAGGGGTCACTAGTATGATATAATAGGTAGTGGTGTATTTATCTAATTAACGGGTAATATAATACATTCCTGCGTTGAACCAGGAGGCTTTGGCATCATTTAGCATGATTATCTTATCCGTATTCTCTGATGATTAATTTATCCCAATAATTAATGTATAATTAATCAATAACCAATTATGTACCAGTACTTTTGGACCATGAGTTGAATATTTTACTACCTTTTGTGAAATTTACATTCACAATCCCCACACTCCCCTCCCCCTATCCCACAATAACATTTTATTTGAGACAGCCAAACTTATGATTATGTTGCGAGTACAGCAGTCGACATAAATTTCGACTCAGTATATCATATCTGAGTCGAACAGGACTGGCCGGAATTCTATTTCCAGACTTGGGGATATACCAGGGAATTCCTTGTTTTGATTGGAAGCGGTACCAGAAAGCGCTGGCCCCGATTGGCTAACCGATAACAGCTGCGCGTGTCCCGTAAAAATAGCTCAGGTGTCGTCTGTATACGGCGAATGCAATAGTCGTTTAACTCGGTCATGTGGCACTGATTTAAAGTTAGTTTTAATAGTCGTATTAATTTTTACCAGCTGCTTTATTAAAGAAAAACACTTTTGACAAATGGCATGATTCTGATCGGCGGCGAAATAACCGATGCCTCTATTCAGTGTTCTGTACTAGTAAATCTCTGCCTCTCGTAACATCCCAATACAACCGCATAAATTATTCCTTATTTGGAATGTCTGTGACATCAGTATGACGTCACGAAATTGGTGGAAGCCCATTGTCCTGGAAATGGGTTTTTACATGAATTCGTGTCGACGTAATATTATAATTATTACGGAGATGTTTACGTCGACTGCGAGTACAGCACCTGTCTTCTGAATTGCGGCAGCAAATAAGTGCTCTCGCTGAGTTTTCCTCATGGGAATGACTGTTTAAACACAAGGTTGAACAACACCCCCCGACCACATCCCTGACGGGCAATCAGTGGTGATATTAGTTATTCAGCCTCTTTGTACTCAGTATACAGGGATGATTCAGATACTTAAGATATACCGATATTTGCTTGGCGCATCTACATTGTATAGGTGTAAATAACATGTGATTACCCTGGGATTTCCCATACACAAGCCAAGAATTGTTTTCACACACTCCAAAATACTCCTATGTAAAGTTGCATACATTACTTCCGATTAGGGGTACTGGTACATAGGTACCCTGTTGTCAAGCAACGTTACTCCATGAATACATGTACAGAGGCTGCGAATTGCTTTTACACACTGCAAAGTACTCCTATGTAAAGTTGCAAACTTTACTTACCAGTACATAGGTACTCTGTTGTGAAGCAACATTACCCCATGAATACGCATACACAGGCCAAGAATTGCTTTTAAACACTCCAAAGTACTCCTATGTAAAGTTGCATACATTACTTCTGATTAGGGGTACTGGTACATAGGTACCCTGTTGTCGAGCAACAGTACCCCATGAATACGTGTACCGAGGCTGAGAATTGCTTTTACACACTCCAAAGTACTCCTATGTAAAGTTGCAAACATTACTTCTGATTTGGGGTACAGTACATAGGTACTAAGTCTGAGTTTAGTGTGCCTATCATTTGCAGAATGAGGTCCCAGAGTGTGAGTTTAGTAACGCTATCCCACATAGTGGGCTAGCATCACTAAATTCACCCTCCGGCGACCTCATTCTGCAAATGACAGGCACACTAAACTCAGACTTAGTACCTATGTACTGTACCCCAAATCAGAAGTAATGTTTGCAACTTTACATAGGAGTACTTTGGAGTGTGTAAAAGCAATTCTCACACTTGTTAGGTAGGTACCATGCTTTCATATCCTCTATGTACCTTCCTAGCCTGGAAATTGTGTTTGTAATTTGCAGAATGAGGTCCCCAGAGGATGAATTTGGTGATGCTAGCCCACTGTGGATACCCATAACTTTGATCCCGTTATTAAGGGACCAGAAAGGCGGTCAACTCTTTCATCGAACCCTGTCAATGGGGAAAACGGGTGCCAAACTCATGTAAAAAATGGAATTCGGAAATAAAAGACGACTCCCAATCATGGGACAATATATTTCGCAATCCATTCACAACCACGCCTGACACAAAACTCCAATGGCTCCAATATAGAATTAATACGAGAATCCTATCGACGAACAAATTTCTGAAGATAGCAGGCATAAGAGCTGACGATCTATGTAAGCGATGCGAAAATACTCAAGAGAACATTTCTCACATTTTCTGGGACTGCCCATATACAAATCGGTTTATAACCGAAATTCAGTCTTGGTTGAAAATTAATGAAGTGTCTATACACATAACCAAACCAAGTATGCTTTTTGGCGTTAATCATTGCCAAGTGAATTCTGTCATAAATTACTTCCTACTTATGCTAAAGCAATATATATATAGGACTAAATTTGACCCGATCCAACTTTCAATAAAGGCATTTCTCGCTGAATTAAAATTAAAATATGAATGCGATAAATACACATCCAGAAGCAACATGCGATATCAAGAGTTTAAAAATCGATTCCTACCCTTAGAAAATATTATTAATGACAACACCGATTGACTTGCTGATATTCCACAACAAAACCAAATTTATATGTATATACATGTATACACCCCGATTAATATAATTATATACATAGAGCCTGGAACCCGAGCTATCTCTCAAATTTACATTAATCTTTTCCTAACTTGATCATCAAAAAGCCGGCAAGAATTTATATGCGCCTAACTTTACTCTTATATAACTGTATAACTGACACTCTTCATTAAATGCACAAACATTGTGTCGCCCAATAGCCAACGGAAAAACAAACTATTTATCGCTTTACAAAAACTACACCATAAAACAACTATATGATTTTGCAAATGACACACTATTTCAAGGCTTGGTACTTTATTTATATAGCAAGTTAGTAACAAGCCAAATACACGTTGTGAACCAAGTCCTTCTGACAGTACTAGCAATAAATCAGTATGGCACCTACGCACCTACGAGTTTTGTCTAACTCATTTTGGTGGAGTTATTGCCCTTTTTGACATAGAATCATACATCCTGGGATGCATCTTTTATCCGAGCCTGTATTCCGTCATTTCCAGTCAATTTTTGTAAAACTTGGCACAGATGTCAACCAGCATGGGAACCTGCGATTTTGAGTTCAGTCGGAGTATTGCCATTTTTCGGCATACTAGCAGAAATGTTATGTTTTTTATTTTAGAGTTATTGACCCTTTCTCGACGCATTGAAGATTTGCAACATAATTAGTGAATATGCACTTTGTATCATATAGGTGTAATCAATTCCTGCTACAGTTTGTAGTATACATGTAGGTATGATCTGAAACCCATAAATCCACAAAACCTGCCACCTTCGTGGGGGGAGGCATTTTGGTCAGCGACCTTTTATTCAGTTGCTTTATCCCCTACATTTAGTGACGCTATCCTGCACAGGGGGCTAGCATCACCAAACTCATCCTCTAGGGACCTCATTCTGCTTAGGCTTCAACTTCTATGGGGGACCTAGGATCACATTGAAGTTCCCCAGTTGAAGTTGTTGATGTTCACCCATTAGTCACCTCGATTATGCAATTTATCTTTTGCAAATTTGGGAATATAGAAACCTCTAAGAAGGGAAAAAGTAACTAAAAACAATGTTAATTTGAGATTATAGATACTTCCCAGAAGACGAGGTCTAGAAGCAGAATGAGGTCACCAGATATTGAATTTGGTGATGCTAGCCCACTGTGGAACTCATTCTGCAAATGATAGACAAAACTATTTGCAGCCTTAGCTGTAACAATTCATAGTGAATTCAATGTATCAAGATACACTTTCAAATGATACGCCTATTGTATCATGTTAAATGTATCGCGATACAGGAATTCAAATAACTTCTGAAGACGGGCATGTGTATAAGAGCAACACCTGTAATGTTCTCTGAAGTGTACATGTTTATTATATGTATTTGACTCATCTAGCTACATATAAATCGCATAATCAAGGTGACTAATGAGTGAACATCCCCAACTGGGGAACTTCAATATGATATTAGGTCTCCAATGCGGGATAGCGTCACTAAATTCACCCTCTGGGGACCTCATTCTGCAAATGACAAACACAAATTTCAAGTCAGCAATGCAGCCTTCATAATTGGCTACGGCAATCAGCATTGCCGAAGCAATTTGCTGAAGCAAACTGGGGCACGGCATACTGTTGCTGTAGCGGATTGCCGAAGCCAAACAATCTGAATTAAGAGGGCTGGCGATGCACGGCCACTATAATGAAAAGTCAATTTCAATTTTCAGGCATCCTTTTAATTTGTGTTCTTGAAATTGGGTTTTTTTTATTTTGTTGTAATTATGGCCAGAAAAGATACAATATAGTTAAATATTAGGGGAGCCTGGAGGTAAGATATGAGGATTATGGAATGCTATGTAATATGTATAGGGGACCCGTAAGTATGATATGAGGATTATGGAATACTATGTATACTGTGTCTATAATTTTCTGGATGTCGAGGATAAAATAGATTACGTATATATTATTAGGGGGAAGCACAGAGATAAGAAATTGCATCGCAAATTGCGATGTGAATGCAGTAAAATCGAGCCCTGCTGAGTAATTCATCATTTGCTGCTATCATTACATAAAATTTACTGCACACCTCCGGGCATTCAAAGTCCTAAAAAAGCAGGTTTACAATACGAGCTTTACATGAGGACATCAGTTTGTCTACCTTCAAAAACAAACTTTGACATGCAAACATTAAATTTGGGTCCTTCTCCTGACTAGTCCTGAGTGTACTCACAGTTATTCAAACAGAATGTCATCTCATTAACAGGCCTGAGAGTAAGGTGCCTGTCATTTGCAGAATGAGGTCACCAGAGGGTGAATTTGGTGATGCTAGCCTGTTGTGCATGGCCTCCTCTGCTATGAGAGACATGTATAGACTCAGATTGAAGTTCCCAAATGGTGAATATTGTGGTGTACACCCATTTGGAACATCATTTATGCAATGTGTCATCTGCCAATTTCAGGATGTGAAGAAATTAAACTAAAAAAGAAATATAATCTATGTGAAAAAGTTTAGAAATTTTATAATAAAGAAACTTTCCAGAGAAGATGAGGCCTAAACAGAATGAGGTCCCCATAGGGTGTTTTTAGTGATGCTAGCCCACTATGCGGGATAGCGTCACTAAATTCACCCTCTGGGGACCTCATTCTGCAAATGACAGGCACACTTATACTCAGACCATCTCATTAACCCATTATATGTTGCTCAATAATCCCCTGAAGTATCCAACTGCAGCTTTACATCCAACTTTTTCAGAAAAAAAGGGCGGGATGGCAAATTTTAATTTTTATGTTTCATTCTTCCTTGTCACGGTCAGTTCTTGATATTGAAGCAGGATCCTTCTATCTTATTTATTAATACAAGGTGATTTAGATTGTCCAATTTGATCAAAATAGACTGATTTATAATGGTCATTGAAATGTAATTTGAAAGTTAAGGCATGACAAACAAGTTTACATAAAAGATATATCCAAACAAAACTGAGGGGACTAAAAATAGGGGCGGGACGGGATGTAAATTCAAAATCAAGGCTTGAAATAGTGTGCCTGTCATTTGCAAAATGAGGTTCCCAGAGGGTGAATTTAGTGATGCTACCCCAAACAGCAGGCTACGGGGCTAGCATCACCAAATTCACCCTCTGGGAACCTCATTCTGCTGAGGTGTAAGCAGAATGAGGTCCCCAGAGGGTGAATTTTGTGATGCTAGCCCGCTATGCGGGGTAGCATCACTAAATTCACCCTCTGGGGACCTCATTCTGCAAATTTATGACAGACACCCTATTTCAAGGCTTGTTCAAAATGCACCTAAATTAAACATTTAAAATCTAACTTTTGTCATTGCAGCTATGTTTATATAGTGAGAAACACTGAAATCATTCTCTGAAATCGAATTCAAAGATTTCCAAGTTCTTTTGGTCCAAATGTTATCATACCAGTCCAAACCATGGTTCAACACAATGTGCCCAAATTACACCAATCTTAAAAGCCAGCCCTCCCTGAATTATATGCAAGTTCTAATGATTATCATGTATTTGTAGGATATCAAGCGAGCTGCAGATTGTGAACTCAAGTGCGTCACTTACGTCAGCTCCTGTGTTAACATCGAGGACGCGGCACAAGAAAATTAACTTCCTGGAGATGCTACGGGGAGAATCATCGGGTTACGATCCTGATGATCCTCAGAATAAAGCTGAAGGAGAAGTTGACGTGACTGAGCCTCATGGGAAAATTAAAGTGAAAAAAGAAAAATTGAATCGAGTGATTGAATTTAACGACCGGAAGTCACGTTCTTCTAGCGAGGAGAGTCCACAGTCTCCATGTGATATAAAAAGTGAACGAGAAAGTTCTGTTTCTAAGCCTGATGTTGTCATTGACAAAGAGGATGACGAATCTACTCAGACGGAAGTTGTTAAAGTTAAACGTGATATTAAATCTAAGAAAAGAAATGATAGCGTTGAGGTGGTTACACAGACTAGCATGATGAAGCTGAAAACGCAAGCAAATTCGACGTCGCTACGTGTTGTGCACAAGTTTGTTAACGCGACCAACGGGCATCGTGGGAAAATTCAAACCGGGCTTCTTATGCTTCACGTTTTCAAGAACTTAAATTCTTTGTGTGTTCAGTGCGAAACTTGTGAGCAGATGTTATCCGTGTCTCGATTTAAGGACCACCTCCACGACGGAAGCCGCAGTCAGAAGCTTGTCCCGGTTGTTGATGATCGGACATTGGAACCGTATTGTTCTGATTTGTCCGAAACTGATAATCGTCTTTGGACGTATTTCGTAAAAAAATATACTCTGTACAACGACTTGGTTAGTAGTAAAGAGAAGATTGTTAAAATTCGGCCGGAAATTGTTCGCAAACTTCGCGAGAGTCCGAGAAAGCGAAAAAAGAAACAGTTATATCCAATCGAGGATTTCTCATATTCGAAGCGACGACGCATCGAGTTGGATAACAAACAGAGCGCTACAACAGTGCGATCATCACAGGATATTGTGAATGCAGACTCGGAAAATGTTGTCACTCTGCGACAGAACATTCCGGAGGTGACTAGCTTCACCGCGTTAGAGGACTTGTTTTGAGTTCATATTATTTCATGGATCATTGACTCATTAGTTTTTTTTTCAGCAGGTTTGCAGGTTCATTTCATTACTTCCCATTCTCCATCTGTCCAGATCAATTTATTTAATTGACATTACTAACTCTTTAAATTGCATTAAAAAAAATTATTTCAAATGTAGTAAAAACTAATTTTTTTTAATAATGGAAAAACCTATTTATTGATCCGATATATTTAAACATGTATTTAGGGTTCAGGCTAAATTTTTACTAAATATATTTTCACTTTTTATTTAGATTCTAGTGTATAAAATACATGTTTGGAACAATATGTGCTTTAAAGACATAATATGTACTTGTTCGGTGTGTGAAACTGATAAGTTAGTACTCAGCCGCTATGATAAATGGAGGAATGTAACATTCTACTAACAGTCTAACATCGCGAAAATTTTAAGCAAATCGACCGTACCACTCCATAGAAAACATCGTCAGAACTACGCTCAATTGTAAATATTTACTACTCGATTTGGGACGCATCTATCGGCGATAAACTAGCGAAAACGATATCGTCATCGAGAGTCAATTCATTTAATTAATATATAAGAATGACGATGTGTGTTGTCATTTGAATATACTATTTGTAAAAAATAGTGCTTTGAACAAGATTATTCTCCATGTGTATTTGATCACCATACTGGAGTGCTTCACATCACTTTAAGAAATAAGCTATTTTGTTTGATATTAAATTTTCCATGCATTTATTTCATACCGTTTCAATGTTTTAGAGGGACACCAAAAATTATTTTGTTTATTTTTTGATAACAAAATGATATTCTTCGGTATTCATAAGTCCAGTGTAAATGTCATATTTTGTTTTCAACAGAGCAAAAAGCTGAAAAATAGTTCAATAAATTTGTTATGTTGTAAATGGAGGTCTGAAACCATGAATGCATCTTTAAGTATAATGACCACTGAAAGAACGTAATCAATCTTTTCTGAGTTTGACTACTGGTACATACATACAAGTGTTCGCATAAATGGCATGATGAAAAAAACAACATCAAATTCTTTCAGTTTATTATATCGCACAATAAAAGATTAATCTATCCAAAAGTTTATAGTCACAATAAAAAAAAAAATATTCAGAATGTTCGTAATGCATCAACTTGAATTGATCTGGTCTCACACTTTATCTCCATTCTCTCTCTCTCTCACATTCTCTCTCCTTTCTTCACCATGCATGCTACATTATATACATGTTTACTGATCACGAGTCTATTCCATTGATAATAGATAGGTGATCAATGTTAAAAATCATAAAGTTCATATTCAGTTAAAAAAAATATTTCAATTAATATCTCAGGAATTGTTTTCAAGTGATGTGGTTGTAGGTCGGTGGAGGGATAGTTTTCTAGATAAAATTCTGTTTCAGCACCTAATTTACAAGTAATAGTCTAATACCAGGTTCATTGTGTTTCTTTGATTTATCTGGAATTAGAAGGAAAAAAATGTATTTTAAATTAAATTCTCAGGATTTTTTTTTTTTGGTGTTTTATGTCGGTAGTGGAATGTTTTTTCTAGATAAATGTAACATGCACCTAATTTCATTATAGCTAAATAATTATAATGGACATTTAATTCATCAAAAAATAATTATTTTATAATTATTAATTAACAAAACATTATAATAAAAAGCGTCCTGGAAACCAACAGATATTTATTTTGTAAGTTAAAGATATAGGAGTCAGTTTCAGAAACAAACACTTTTTTCCCCATAAAATCCTTTTTCACAGTTTTCTTTGATAATTAATGCCACAGTATGAAAACTCGCCCAAATATTGTGAATTAAGAGTTTATCTAAGAAATATTGATCAGTCACATCTCGCAGCCCAATTTGTCTATATATTGCTTTGCTTGCTATTATTAGCCAAGTGTATATTAGTATGTCCCATGTGGTTTCTGACGTTCTTCACTGAGACAAAGCCAATAATGATGTTAATTTAGATTTTATATGTTATTACAACTAGGGGTATGGAATCTGCAATTGAGAAGAGATCTTTGATGGGAACTTACTCTGCCTGCTGAACATATTATTGATCATGCTTTAATACATGGGAACAGATAGTGGGGAAGTTTAGATTGTAAAACCACAAAATTCAAACTTTGGTTGCTAATAGTCAGGCCAAAAAAAAAAATACCTGCGTTTAGGGCTACATGGTCTAAAATAATTAGGGTAGGTAGGTAGGGAATTTAAAAAAAAAAAATTATTCTGAATTCCATTGGGTCATTGACAATTTAATCTAGAAAGCTTCACAATTCAGATAAAATTGGATGGTTCAAAACTAAATATTGTTATCTTGAATTAGTCAGAGCACTAGACTAATAAAACTTCTAAACGATTTTGTAGGAGAGGTTTGAAAATGGATAAGATACCTTTCGATGCCCTTCACACTAAAAAAAAAAGGTCTACAGTCCAATAAAAAGTTTTGGGTAGGCACCTTTTTCTTGGGTAGCTAGGGAAACCCTAAACACAGGTATTTTTTTTTTGGCCTAATAGTCCGGGTCCATATACAGTAGCAACATCAAACTTGTTGCAAACGTAATATCCCAATACATGTAGTCGGCATACTTTTGCATTAACAAGACGTCAAAGCTTTCTGAATTTTTGCGAAAACCCTGTGCCAGTGCATTCTTGTATATATGTGAGTTTCCCATAGGGAACCTCACATATATTTTTACAAGAGAATGCATTGGTCTAACAATATTTACATTGACCTTGTAAGCCAGTGCTTATATATGCGAGGCTATCCATGGCAGACTCACATATATCAGTAAGATAATGCCCCGTCACAGGATATTTAATGCCGCACCAGTGAGCTACAGTCATGATAGGGTTAAATAGTTTCTGGCTCTATGTACCAGTAGATTTATTCAGGGCGTGTCTCACATGAACGCCTGAATCAAGTTAAACTGAGTGATCTATTGATCGCGGACTGTTTAATTATTGACGTGTGTATTTGCGAATGACCCAGTATTAACGCATGGCTCATAAAGTTCATCCTATATAATGGCCGGTCACCACATTATTGTTTATGACTATATATCAAGTCCGTACTCGTTGTTCAATGATTTCACAGTGTTCAATGACACAGCGCTCACTGATTTCACATTTATATGATTGAATGGATTGAAATATATCATATGTGATATATAGTAATGCCCTAAATAATCGACCCCTTAACCACAGCAGAATTATGGGTAACTTTTCAGGATTTAGTCGGAAATATGGCTTTCCGATGAATGGCAACAAGCCATATTTCCGACTAAATCCTGAAAAAGTACCCATAATTCTGCTGTGGTTAAGGAGTCGATTATTTAGGGCATTACAGTACTGTAGTTACTTGCCTATACTAAATGGATTCTCCCACAAAGTTAAAAAAAAATGTACGTTGGAATGGTCTATTATTCATTTGGTGCGATATACAGCTAATATAAGCAGACGACAGATAATAAAAGTGCAGAAGGAGCCCTATTTATTGAGGGAATATGATTGTTTGTTGAACTTATTATCTGAACAATTCCTACGGGATATATAAAACAATTCATGCGTTTGATTGGCATGCCTTGAAATGATGTGTCTTGTCATTTGCATAATGAGGTCCCCAGAGTGTAAATTTAGTGATACTATCCTGCACGGCGGGCTTGCGTCACCAAATTCACCCTCTGGGAACCTCATTCTGCTTAGTCCTCAACTGTTATATGAGACCTACAGGTCGGAACCGTCGGATCAGATTGAAGTTTACCAGTTGACTTTGGTGATGTCGCCCATTAGTCACCTCGATTATGCAATTTATCTTCTGCAAATCAGGGGATATAGAAAATGAACAGATGGGGAAAAGTAACTAAAAGCAATGTTAATTTGAGGCTATAAAATAAAATTTATCTTTAATATAGATTCTTCCCAGAAGATGAGGCCTAAGCATAATGTGGTCCCTGGAGGGTAAATTTCATGACACTCGTCACTAAATTCACCCTCTGGGGACCTCAGTCTGCAAATGACAGACACTATTTCAATGCTCGTTGATTGGATGTGATATCGAATATTAACTGGTGATCATTGATCCTATCCCTGAAGCTACACAGGAATTAACTGTTACAATATTAAATTTGACTTGCTTCAAGGGCAGAGGTTGATTCAATTTTTGAAAATAGATTAGTAATTCAGAGTAAATTACTCTCTTTGGGGAATTTTCCCCGTAGCATTTCCTATCATATATATTCATTGGAAATTATTATCCAATGTAGAAAAATTTCTTTGAAAAAATGCAATGCTAATCCGTTTAGTCCTGAAGAGAATTGTCAGAATTTGCTGCATACAATATGGGCCCCACTGAGTTCCGCGTTGTCGGGAAGCGAAGGCAAAAGAAATAAATATTTGTGTTTCGGCTTTCCCTAGCAACCCTATTTAAATCTGCTACCCAAACGTGTTTAAGCCTATCAACCAACCCTATTTGTTTCTGACTGGTAACGCCAACCAGACATTTAATTTTCTTTGCCCCAAGAGCAATTTTCTCAATATTGGCTCACAGAACAGTCTGAATTTGATCTACTATTATGTAACAACACCCATTTCTATTTGCTAAATTGATCTAAAAAATATATCCGGGAACTAATGCAAAGATGTGCAAGTCTAGAGTACAACTGTTGACAGAAGATTGCTGAATACATGTGCACTGGTTGATGCACATTTTCTGGTGTACAGAGTGTCATTCATAGAACGGAAATTAATATCACAAAACAAAATTACCGTACACATCTGGAATTTATATGGGAAACATTGCTTCTATTACAAACTTACATGTTTGTACTCTTTCATGTGGCTTTGATTTTAGCAAAGAGCACCTGAGAGAATATTCAAAATTTGTCTTGAAATTCATCAATTATAACCAAGCCTGTTAATTAGCAGAAATTTGCCTGGGCTAATACAGTAACAGTAATGCCCTAAATAATCGACTCCTTAACCACAGCAGAATTATTTATGGCATTACTGTATTGCGAGGCCAAAAATATTTCCTCTGCTGAAAAGCCTATGATCTGCATCTATAGTTGCATGCTCTGCACATATAATGGTAACTATTGGATCATGGCCCATTATTATGACAGACTTTGGATTCTGCCCAAACCCCCCCCCCCCCCCCCCCCCCCCCCCCCCCCCCCCCCCCCCCCCCCCCCCCCCCCCCGCTGTGTGATATACTGTCTTCACTCCTACATCGGATGAAAACGTAAAGGATATATCACAGAGGTGGCCAGAAATGATTTTAGCTGGGGAGGGGATGTCTCTGATGAAGTTCCAAGCTCCTGTGCATTCAACAATGAAATTTTACTGTCTGTAGACTTCCAGTTCAACTCATATAAGAATTTTTTTTTTTCAATTTTGCACAAAACATTGGCAGGTTTTGAAATTTGCCTCTGCTTAGAGATAGCCTATAAATTTTTTGTCTTGGCTCAGCTGATAGATGTGGCTAATAGGGCTGTTGATAAAATAAAACCATGTTGGAAATTTGGCATAGGTGAAAGAAACTTGGGCTATTAGGACCAATGTGTTTACGGACTACAAAAATAGCCGGATATCCCAGACACAGTCTGCAAGAAACTTAGAATTGATCTCCCTAAAGCCAGTATCAATAGTGCTTTTCATAGAACTGTTAATTTCGAGGGTTGTATTACAGTGAAATTAATTGCTTCATTTCAATGGATAGAAAGTGCATGTAAATAGGCAATATTCACCAGGACATAAATATTACTGTGGAGCAGTATACAGTAATGCCCTATAAATATGACTTGTTGCCTTTCTGATGAATGGCAACAAGCCATATTTCCGACTAAATCCTGAAAAATTAACTCATAATTCTGCTGTTGTTAAGGAGTTGATTATTTAGGGCATTACTGTACCCCATACCTACAGCTCAATTTCAACTGAAGTTTAGATAGGAATTGATTTGCCATTTGTTTGCAAAGAGTCTAGCTGTTCACATATATCAATCAGAGGGAGCTATGTAACTGCCCGTATAGGATACATGTAATTTAGGTAGAACTCTGTAACTGCTCATGAATTACGTATAATTTCAAGGATTGAATGGAATGGAACTGGGAGCCCATATTAGATACATGAAATGTAATGACACAACCTCTCATTGAAGATAGGCTCTCTTTTCTGGATACCAATTCGAAGGCATTAATTTCATAAAAACATCATACACCACTATTATATACAATGTTATACATGCCTTTATATGTGCAAATACACGAGTATGCCAGCTCTTGAATATGACAAACAAACTCGGGTCTGGAGATATAGGAGATTTAAACATTCCCCCCCCCCCCCCCCCCCCTGGTGGGACAGTTTTTTATATTACTGTTAGCAAGAGCTGAGATTGGACCAACCCCTTAACCCTTTTTAGTTAAAATGTGTTCATCAGAATGGTTCATTGTTCATTTGGAGGGATGTTTAGGTGATAAATGCAGATGATAGGTAAATAAAAGTGCAGAAGGAGCCCTATTTATTGAGGGAAATGTTTAGATAATAAGTTTAACAAGTTGTTGAATTTATTATCTGAACATTTCATGTGGGATAACTACTCATCAATGATGCTTTAGTGTAGAAAGGTTAATATTATAAAACTAATAATCATGTCCAATGTCTTTGAAACTTGGTAAAATAAATAGGCATAACATTTTTTTTAATGGAAACATAGCTAAGAAATGAGAATTTGTTCACGCTCACTGAGTTAAGCAAATATGAAACAATGAACACTTATACTGAGTCTTTGCCTCCATAACTATGACATATATACATGTATTTACCCAATTTTTTTATTTTTCAAAGGACTAACTCCGATAAGAAATCTATATAGAAAACAGTGAATTAAATTATGTTGGTAAATTAACTGGGAACACAGAATATATCTTTAATTGTAGAAAACTATGTACCCTGTAATTTGAAGGACTGACTGTTGAAATTATAGACATGGCAATATAATGGTATGACTATGATCTGTCGATAATGAATATACCTGCATTATATTTAATAGGCTTAATATTATCAAGTCTGGACTCGCTATATATCAATGATTTGTGGTGTCTGAACATATTGTATGGAAAATATATCTGAATTGGTGATTATATACTAACGATGTGGCCACTAAGGGAATATATTGAAAGTGATTGGTTTCCAGAGAGTAATCATAATTCATATACTGTATTGTCAGAAAGATTGTTGGACTTAACCCTTTACCCAACAGAAGGGCCCTGTGCCAATGCATTCTCTTATATATGCGAGTCGACCATAGGTCGCCTCGCATATATAAGAGAATGCATTGGCTTAACACATTAAAAATTGTTAAAGAATGTAAGAAAAAATGGTAAAAAGTGTTAAAAAAAAGATTTTTTTTAGTCAATGCATTCTCTTATATATGCGAGGCGACCTATGGTCGACTCGCATATATAAGAGAATGCATTGGCACAGGGCATAACTGTAACTATCACAATGTGGTCAAGGAGCCGGTTCCAATGATATCCATATTTGTATGGTTCTATTGAGACAGACCGAAGATATTTTAGGCTGTTGAAGCTTTATTTGGCCGGTTTGTTGGGTAAAGGGTTAATGTCTCAGCGATGCATATTAAATTCAAATTATGTCTACAGCCAGCAGATAAATTCATGCTATGAATTCCATATCAGATAGTTTTAGTTACACATACATGTATATACATGTATGTTACTTCTGATGTGTGTTGTTAGATACATGTGCATGGCGATTTGATTTAGAAGTTTTACCTAACATGAATAAACTGATAGCAAATTGAGTAATTCAATTCACTATTGAAGAGAAGATAATTTGAACGAGGGAAATGAAATAGAATTCTTCTCTCCATTAGATACCAGTATGTTATGTTATGTTTATTTCCACATGAGCAGTCAAAACAATTCAATCAATAAGAAAATGTAATTTACTTGCGTGACAATGCTTTAAATAATGAGATTCAAGTTAACTGAAAGAATTGATATTCAATTTATCACAATAGGAGTTGACTTACATGTCCCGCTACACGGTGTCTCGTTCTATATGACTTAACTCATAGCTCACCCCCACACACAGTCGTTCTATATAACGTTAACTCCTAGCTCCCCCACACTGTAGTTCTATTTGACCTAACTCCTAGCTCCCCCACACGGTCATTCTATGTCAATGTGACATAACTGCTAGTTCCCCCACCCGCACACAGTTCTATATTACTTAACTCCTAGTTCCTCACCCCCCCCCCCCCCCCCCCTCACCCCCCACAGTCGTTCTATACAACATTAACTCCTAGTCCCCCCTAACAGTCGTTCTATATCCCGAGTACTAGTTAACAGAGGGGTGCGAATCGCCTGAAAATGGCCTGAATCCCACGTACAAATGAGGGTAGGGGGGGGGGGGGGTGACAGCCTTGTGATGTGAATAGGAATCCTTTTGCACTTCTGCTTATTTTTCGAAATGAAAAGTAGATCATTCCAATGTATATTTCTATATCTAAAAGGAGAATCCATTTATAAAGGGTTAACCCTTTACCCAACAGACCGGCCAAAAACGGCCAAATAAAGCTGCAACAGCCTAAATTATCTTGGGTCTGTCTCAATAAAACCATACAAATATGGATATCATTGGAACCGGCTCATTGACCACATTGTGATGGTTACAGTTATGCCCTGTGCCAATGCATTCTCTTATATATGCGAGTCGACCGTAATTTTTAATGTGTTAAGCCAATGCATGCTCTTATATATGCGAGGCGACCTATGGTCGACTCGCATATATAAGAGAATCCATTGACACAGGGCCGTTCTGTTGGGTAAAGGGTTAAGAGGTGTGAGTTTACAAACAGATACTACTGAGTTCTGGTATAAATATTAGTATGCTTGGCTGCCAGCTCATTTGTTAATAACTTGTGGTCTCTAAAATTAACTATGACATTGAGTCATGTTCTTATGGGGTGATGTTGTTTATATATATTTGATTTAAAGGGGTACTGTACACTAAGATAGGCGATTTTTGTATTTACTCCCATTGAAATAACTTTCAAGTTAGATTGTGTTCGTGTTATATGAGTTTCGTATAAACCTAATTTAGTGAGGAAAATATTGATCTTGGAAACAAATATTACGATTTCAAACTACGCGCCATTTTTTTTACCTTCACCGGAGAAGAAGCAGGTTTCAGGAAGAACCGGAAGTTTATTGCTCACAGCTTCAATTGATGCATTCAATCTCTTCCATCGAACAATCTCACTCCCTATAAAATACTTGACGCTTTATGACTCTTGTTTCTTTCTCCTTTTTCCTCGAATCGGTTATAACGGGCCTTCTTTTGCAGGTAACATGTTTTGTTTGCAACTCAATAATGTTCGCGAATGGCCGTCGATAAAAGACACGCAACATATGCGATTTCAAGAACGGTAACTCGTAATGGCATAAAATTCTCCATTTTATGACTCCAGCCATAAATGAAATTATATTAAATAATTCAATTTTACTTTTACGATAGCCTGTTAACCGGAACGTTTTCAGTAGACATCGTCAACTCAATATAGTTATTTTATAATATAATATTCATATTAGATCGCTATTGTCACCGGGAATTTATTGAAATTGGGGTACAGTACCCCTTTAAACATTTCAAGTCTATGAAAGGCATATATTTATTGACCGACTTTGAATGAATGGAATTCTCACGCAGATTATCTGAACATTTCCTAATGGAACTACTCGTCGATGAGTATTTAGTAAATAAAGGGTTAATCGTCCAGCCAGTGATTACTTATACTTAAAACAAAATTATTTACCTTCCTACTTACTCACTTATTCTTGAAATTCTGGGTGGGGTCAGGGGAAACATAAGATAATTTTAAAGATAGATTATCTCTTCATATAACAATTTTGAAATAGTTTCGTGGGTATAAAATAATAAATATGAATTGAAGACCCATGCCCGGAAACGCTGCTACCAATTAATATTGATTTTATTTCGAATACTTTTTTATAAAACGAGATGATTTAATAGGACACTTTATTGTTCTATTTTTAGAATAGACCATTCAGGCGATACCATATAGCAATAGAGATCATTAGGGTGTCCCCACAGCTGTGTTCCGAATGTTAAATGTCCCAGATTGATTGTTGGTATTGTTTTATTCCATAGTTATAAATAAGCGATGATGAGTCTAATTAATGTTTATTTGTGACAGAATTACACATTAGAATTTCTGGTCTCTGCTAACAGTAACTACTATTGTTTTTAGACTAGAACATTTTCGAAATATAATAAATATTAATCGATAGAAGCAGGGGTCTTAGATTCATATCTAATATTTTATACCCCGGTAACTACAGTAATGCCCTAATTAATCGACTCCTTAACCAGAGCAGAATTAATCGAGAGCTTTCCGATGAATGGCAACAAGCCATATTTCTGACTAAATCCTGAAAAGTTACCCATAATTCTGCTCTGGTTAAGGAGTCGATTAATTAGGGCATTACTGTATATAACACATGTTTACAAAGAGATAGACTATCCTTAAATGTGACCTTAGATGTAGAGACATCTGCTTGTCAATTCAATATGCATTGTTATAATTGTCTCATGTATGATATATTTTAGTAAAAAAAATCTATAGCACAAGTTAGGAATGTCAAACTCAAGCTGATCAAACTTAATCCAGTCGATTTAATAGCTGGCTTATTAAGAACGCACTCTGACATGAAGAAGTCTGAAGTCAAGACGGAAATAACTAGTTAGCTTTATTGGCAGGTGACTTCCGTGGGCCCTTATTATAGTAATGCTCTAAATAATCAACTTTTTAACCACAGCAGAATTATGGGTAACTTTTCAGGATTTAGTCGGAAATATGGCTTGTTGCCATTCATTGGAAAGCTCTCAGTGAGAGCTTTCCGATGAATGGCAACTAGCCATATTTCCGACTAAATCCTAAAAAATTACCCATAATTCTGCTGTGGTTAAGGGGTCAATTACTTGGAGCATTACTGTATTAGCTTTATTGGCAGGTGACTTCCCTGGGCCCTTATTATATGCCAATCTTGAAACCATTGTTTGAAGGATATTTTTATCACATGAGTATTATTTCCTGTTACCCGAGGTGTTTTGTTAGCAATAACTCAGATAGGCAGAGTACAGTTCTGGGAACTGGGTCGAATAGTATAACTGCGTAAAAACCACTGGTGAATAGGAAAGTAATTTAAGGCTATAAACATCCGAGCACAAAAAGTGTAAGCTGTTCATAATTTCACCATCTGCGAGAACACATTAGCACAATCTGAATATTAAAACGCATTAACACAATCTGAATATTAAAATGCATTAACCCTTTCAGTGCCAAGTACGATTTTTGTATCAACCCATATTTCCTTGATCATTTTTCAAATTTATTGATTATAATAATGTGACACATTGATGGAAAGAGCTCTTGGAGTCATGGAAGGGTTAATATTAATATATATTAAAAAATATGCCATGCTGAAAGGAGCCAACTCCGTTCACCTTAAAAATAAATACAAATTTTGCAGTTTTTATCAAAAAGGTTTGTTTTTCAAGAGCACGACAGATGGTCACAATTAAAAAATAATAATCAAAGCACAACTTCACTGTAATAGTCTGAAAAGTTATTCCTATTTCTTAATTAATGCTTGGGGGATGCCCTGTTGAAGTGAACCCAACAGTCCTATTCAAAACCTTTACTTGACATCCTTAATAACCCACATTAAATAATAGCAGGGCGAAAATCGAAATTTATGCAAGACAAGAAGAGCATGTAATTTCAATCGCAACTGTACACACTACAAAGACTTCAATTGATGTGAACAATTCCAGGGGATTTGTTTAGAGCTGGGAATTCACAGTGTATTGAGGATTTCTTGGCAGTCAGCTAGCCTCAAAGATCTATAAAGGCTGCATTGGTTGTTTAGGCCACAAGAAATAAATTATTAGATTCTCATCTAATTGTAAAATTAGGGTGGTTATAGTAATGAGAGCTTTCCGATGAATGGCAACAAGCCATATTTCCGACTAAATCCTGAAAAATTACCCATAATTCTGCTGTGGTTAAGGAATCGATTATTTAGACAGCTTTCCGATGAATGGCAACAAGCCATATTTCCGACTAAATCCTGAAAAATTACCCATAATTCTGCTGTGGTTAAGGAGTCGATTATTTAGACAGCTTTCCGACGAATCGCAACAAGCCATATTTCCGACTAAATCCTAAAAAGTTACCCATAATTCTCCTGTGGTTAAGGAGTCGATTATTTAGACAGAGCTTTCCGATGAATGGCAACAAGCCATATTTCCGACTAAATCCTAAAAAGTTACCCATAATTCTCCTGTGGTTAAGGAGTCGATTATTTAGACAGAACTTTCCGATGAATGGCAACAAGCCATATTTCCGACTAAATCCTAAAAAGTTACCCATAATTCTGCTCTGGTTAAGGAGTCGATTATTTAGACAGAGCTTTCCGATTAATGGCAACAAGCCATATTTCCGACTAAATCCTAAAAAGTTACCCATAATTCTGCTCTGGTTAAGCAGTCGTTTATTTAGGGCATTACTGTAGTTGTGTGAGTTTTGAGAATTGAATTTTTATCTCCCTTTATATGATACCAGTTTACTTTGACTCAGCTCAATAAGATAAAATTAGATTTAATAATGTTCAGTTATTGTGATGTTCTTGGGCAAACTGGAAAAGAATACACCACAATTATCCAAAATGGGGGTGAAAATATGGTTGGAGGCGGGTGAAAAAATGGTTGGAGGGGGTGAAAATATGGTTGGAGGGGGGGGTGAAAAAATGGTTGGAGGGGGGGGGGGGTGAAAAAATGGTTGGAGGGGGTGAAAAAACGTTTGAATCTGGCTAAGTTTTTTAAAGATGCTCTATCTCTTCCTGTCAGCAACACAATTCATATGAAACCTCTTTTTTTCAAGGCATGTATACATGTCAATTAAATAATAAATATATATATATATTTTTTTTATTACCAAAAACACAGAAAGATCTTGTATTGCACATATTTCACTAAAAGATGCTCTTATCTCTTCCCGACAATACTTCCAACACCACATTTTTTATTCCAATTGATAGATAATATTTAGATATAAAACATATTTCATTGTGACAGAAGCTTCTTGTTGACTGGTCTCTGACTCACATTTATTATTTTATACCACCCTCACCGGGATTCTATATTCGTAGTTGAGTGAAGAGATACACCATCTTTAATATTGACCTTGTTTATATGGGTGGAAGCCTGGGGTAATAATACCTCTTCTATACATCTGCCCCATGTGTTCATACTAATAAGTGGCTGTCTCACTATACACTCCCCCAGTGCATCCTGTTTGGGTATTTTGTGCTCTGGTGCACCTCAATTGCCTCCTACAATATGTATGTGTGTCCTGTGTGTGTACAGCTATCATCAAAATAAAATGTGTGACATGCAGCTAGGCTTGAATAGTTTCCGTTCTTGTTAATAAAGACATACATTGTGTTAGAAAATTATTTTTAGATGTCAAACTTTTTGGATAACTCTTTATCAAAATAGAATGTTTCATTTAGCAAGGCTCTATTGTTTAACCCCCCCCCCCCCCCAAATCCTTTTCCAAATTAAAGGTGCACGTATTATTTGGAACTTCTAATTGTATGTAACTTGTCTAAATAAATTGTTTCATGAAGTTAGACTGCATTGGTATTCCATTGTTGTTGGAATTAAAGGTGCATATAGTGTTTACAAATATTGATGCGTAGTTATCCATAGGAAATGTTCAGATAATAAGTTCAACCCTTACTAAACTAAAGCATCATTGATGAGTAGTTATCCCATAGGAAATGTTCAGATAATAACTTCAACCCTTTCTATGCTAAAGCATCATTGATGAGTAGTTATCCCATAGGAAATGTTCAGATAATAAGTTCAACAAACGATCATATTCCCTCAATAAATAGGGCTCCTTCTGCACTTTTATTATCTGTCGTCTGCTTATATTAGCTGTATATCGCACCAAATTAATAATAGACCATTCCAATGTACATTTTTTTTTTTACTTTGTGGGAGAATCCATTTAGTATAAAAGCTTTGTTAAGCCGGGCAAGTAACTACAGTAATGCGGCAATGCCCTGAATAATCGACTCCTTAACCACAGCAGAATTATGGGTAACTTTTCAGGATTTACTGAAAAGTTACCCATAATTCTGCTGTGGTTAAGGAGTCGATTATTTAGAGCATTACTGTAATTACCTCTCGCGATTGGATTTTGGTTTATCATATGATGGGGATATTGTTATACATCAATCTACTGTGTACCTTTAACATATGTTGTGTGAGTACCATTATCCCCAGAATAAAACGCATGTGTATTAAGCTGGGCAGTAATTACTGTTCATGATGTGTGTGTGTGTATATATATAAAGCACTGATCCACTCACATGTGTATGGGCAGGGTTGGTGATTTTTTTGATTTTTTTAAATAAATCAAAAAAATCGATTTATTTGATTTAAATCAGATTTATTTGATTTAAATCGATTTTTTTGATTTTTTTTCTAATTGTTATGAAAATAATCAATTGTGCAATGTCTTTGATAAATGAAGGTTCTAACAGGTGTTGCTTATTATATCCAAGGCTGGATTAATCAAAATTCTATTATTATTTATTATTTTTTGTATAACTACATGTACATGTATGAAGCACAAATATCATGGCAGTACAGATATAGCAATCATATACTTTAATTGTGCATACACTAGGTCCATGTGAGTTCCAATGTTGTGATATCTCGATAGGTAAACCTGTGCTTAAAGATTTACTACTAAATTTAGTAAATTTTAGCTGAGAACTGAATATATTTTCAATCACCTTTGCTCCTCTGTGACTTGAGGGCATACATGTAATCACACCATATACATGTATCAAGTATGGACATTAGACAACTAGAGTACCAGGTAGTTGAAATGGCAGAGTATATGGTAGAATAACTCGGTTGGCATTTACATGTATGGCAATCAGAAAAGGAAAGGAAATTTAATAGTGTAATGATGAGTGCTGAATCTGATTGTAGTTACAAATAAGCGGAACAGGCCGTTGCTGGAGCAGTAATCATGGTACCATGCAGTATGCCTGTTTCTATAGGGTTGACAATTACTGCACATTTTCATATCTATTGTCCAATTTTGTATATTGTTTAAAGTGAAGTGGAACACTCCGGTAGGGTGATCAAATAGAAATGGAGAATCCCTTGCTCAAAGTTGTTATTTTTACAACCATATTATATCCAAATTTACAACACAGACCGTCATTCTTATATATTAATTAAATGCAGTGACTCTTGATGTCGAAATCATTTTCGTTAGTTTATCCCCAACAGTTGCATCCCGAATTGAGAAGTAAATATTTACAATTGAGCGTACTTTGGACGATATTTTCTATGGAGTGGTTTGGTCTATTTGCTTGAGATTTTTGGCGATGTTAGCAGAATGCTACATTCCTCCAGTTGGCATAGCGCCTGAATACTAACTGATCAGTTTCACCCACACAGTCCATAATATGTCTTTAATCATAATCATGTTATAGTTAACAAAAAACCTTGTTAGATATTGCAAGTTCTTGACATTATGCAATCATTTTTTTTAAATTGATTTAAATCAATGATTTAAATCAGCCAACCCTGTATGGGTTATAGATATAATTATTGATCTATGTATAATTCATGCATGTGTGCGCGTAGCTAGTAATGCACGTCAATAGATGCAGTCTCACGGCAGTCATGTCTGGTATTTAGGGAAAGGATTTCCCTGCAGTGCAGAATTAAGGTCACGCTGAGGTGATAAATCTTTTTCAATAAACCAATGCTTGCTTTTCAATGAATATATGTAGCTTTATAATCTATCTCTTTAGCTATATTTCCCGAAGATTTAATGTTCGAACAATTTGTCATGACTCAAAAGTTGAAATGAGCCATTTCTAGACCACTTAATATGGTGGTTTTAGATTAAATTTATTTTTTATGCTTTACTAAACAGATTGTAAGGGTGTTCTAAAAAGATGCTGTTATAAATATTTTTGCCATAAAATAAATCAATGTTTGCACTAGTTTAATGTTCCAGCTTTATTTCTCTTAGTTTTTGAACATTTTGCCAAAAACTATCACTGATGAAATAAACCATTGCTATGCCACAATACGAGTTTTTTTAATGTGTTTTCTTATGCTGTTGAAAACTATTATCCCTTTCATCACAGAAGCTTTCTGAAATTTTGTGAAAACCAATGCATTCTCTTATATATGCGAGTCTCCCATAAGGAACCTCACATATATAAGAGAGTGCATTGGCCTAACAATATTTACCTTAACCTTGTAAGCCAGTGCATTCTCTTATATATGCAACTATATATGGAAGGCTCACTTTGGGAGACTCGCGTATATAGAGAATACACTGGCACAGGATCTTTAATGATGCACCAGCGCAGCTCCCATCATGAACCTCATGAAAGGGTTAATAAGGAGGTGGAATTTATATAGAGCTTTCTAAAAAAATACAATTGGTTGCCACTTGGATTTTTTATAATGTATTTTTTAATTATGTGCAGTAAACAAATTTATCAGCTGAGCAGAAATTGGGTTATCCCAGTGTTAATATTTGAGTCTGAACAGAAGATCTATTCCATCAAATTCATCGATCTAATTCATCAAATTGTTTGTTCTAATTCATCAAATTCATTGTTCTACTTCATCAAATTTCATTTCACAGTTGACTTTTTCTTATTCATATCATCTCATAGACTGTAGACCACATGGCCAGGAATCTAAAGGTCTTTACAGGCAGCATGCAACATATGAGATTTTGTTGCTAATCGGCTTATTTCAACAATTTCATGTGGGAAATTCTTTGTAAAATCCTACATAATTTCCTGAAAATGAGTTGGTAATTATATGCCTGTTATTGGATGACAAAACCATTCATTCATTTATAGGGATGTTAGGATAGTGTAACAAACTGTTGTACAGTAATGCCCAGTCGACATAAATTTCGACTCAGTATATCATATAATTCATCTGAGTCGAACAGGACTGGCCGGAATTCTATTTCCAGACTTGGGGATATACCAGGGAATTCCTTGTTTTGATTGGAAGCGGTACCAGAAAGCGCTGGCCCCGATTGGCTAACCGATAACAGCTGCGGGTGTCCCGTAAAAATAGCTCAGGTGTCGTCTGTATACGGCGAATGCAATAGTCGTTTAACTCGGTCATGTGGCACTGATTTAAAGTTAGTTTTAATAGTCGTATTGATTTTGACCAGCTGCTTTATTAAAGAAAAACACTTTTGACAAATGGCATGATTCTGATCGGCGGTGAAATAACCGATGCCTCTATTCAGTGTTCTGTACTAGTAAATCTCTGCCTCTCGTAACATTCCAATACAACCGCATAAATTATTCCTTATTTGGAATGTCTGTGACATCAGTATGACGTCACGAAATTGGGGGAAGCCCATTGTCCTGGAAATGGGTTTTTACATGAATTCGTGTCGACGTAATATTATAATTATTACGGAGATGTTTACGTCGACTGAGTAATGCCCTAAATAATCGACTCCTTAACCATGGCAGAATTATGGGTAACTTTTCAGGATTTAGTCGGAAATATGGCTTGTTGCAATTCATCGGAAAGCTCTCACCGAGAGCTTTCCGATGAATGGCAACAAGCCATATTTCCGACTAAATCCTGAAAAGTTACCCATAATTCTTCTGTGGTTAAGGAGTCGTTTATTTAGGGCATTACTGTACTTATTGAACTTGTCTATAAATGAATGCATGGACGCACTACCCCATCAGCTAGCATTTAGTTATTAGTTATAGAAATGTTTAACGCACACCATTTTGATAATATTTATATCCCGGCCTCGTCTACATTTTTTAGCTATTTGTAGTGATATTGTTGTAAGCCTAAAAACTGTTGTATATTTGCTGTTTTGGTGGGTTTAAATATCACATGTACACAATTAGTTAACATCCACTTGTCATTATTATAAGCCTTCCTCATTATGGTTGGTCTATCATAATTCATATCATATACACCAGATTGGGCACATCCTACAGTAATGCCCTAAATAATCGACTCCTTAACCACAGCAGAATTATGGGTAACTTTTCAGGATTTAGTAGGAAATATGGCTTGTTGCCATTCATCGGAAAGCTCTCACTGAGAGCTTTCTGATGAATGGCAACAAGCCATATTTTCAACTAAATCCTGAAAAGTTACCCATAATTCTGCTGTGGTTAAGGAGTCGATTATTTAGGGCAATACTTTATAAACCAGATTGGGCACATCCTATATTCAACTATCATAGTTATATTCAACTACAGTTAAATTTGACAATGTCAAATCCATCATACAGTAATGCCCTAATTAATCGACTCCATAACCGACATGGAGTCGATTAATTAGGGCATTACTGTATTTCTCTGCTTCTTTCAGAAATAAGGGAGGTTCAGCTTCATGCACAGTCACATTGAAGCGTTACTATTAAATTGTGAAGCAAATGAAAAAGCTTCAGATAAAAATTGGTTTGCAATATGTTGCACAAGACTATTTCTATTTATTAATGTCATGTTTACGCCTTTCTGAATGACATTAACAGACCATGACAACCGTGTATCCGTAACAACTATTGGAGCAATTTGAAGATCATAGCCTCAAGTTATGCACCATCATGAAATATTCATGTACAGACAGTTATTTCCATGGTATCACATGACACATTCATATTACAGAAGCACATGCTGCACTGTCAGTAGGGCTGCAGCGATACACTTGTTCATGACACGATACGAATCACGATACATTATCAATGATACCATACATATCACGGTACACTAAATTAGAGTTTCCAAATTAATACCGCCTGAATTATCAGAAACAACAACTTTATAACTGGAGGTAGAGTTCATTTTAAACTAAAATGATTAATAAAATAATTGTTGGCTAGATGAGCCAAATATACATAGTACATATACCTAAACTTGAGAGATAATTGCAGGTTTTGATTTTTTACACTGGCCCATCTTCAGACATTACTTGATTTCCTGTATCATGAGACACATGACACGATACGATACGCGTATCGTTCGAAAGTGTATCGCGATACATTGAATTAACGATGAATCATTGCAGACTTAACTGTCAGATAATGTATCTTATTATTTTTTAATAATTTATGTGATAACCTGATTTTGGATTATTCCTCTTTTTTTGAAAATATGAAATGGCAATAACCATATTGAAGTATTTCAGTTGAATACAAGCTATAGTAGTTGAATAATTATTGTGGGTGTGACTAACCTGTTAACACTTTGTCATACAATACTGTAGGCCTTCCATATTCTGGTTGGACTACCATCACTTTTGTCATATGATTCTGTAAGCCTGCCGTTCCCCATTGCACTATTTGTGGTTTTGGTTCACCAAAATATTTATTCTACACATCTAGTGCTACCTATCAGATGTTGAAATAAAATAATTTCTTGCTGAAAATTTGTATTGTTTTTTATATATATCTCACTTAAGGGGTTGCCACGCAACGCATATCTCCGGGTGTGGAATCTTCAGATGGACCTATACAGAAAACTATTTACGGTAATTGTTAAAGGTACTCAATCCGATTAGATGCTCCTAAATTACTCTTTCTTTGGCTTTGGGGGTAAAAAATATTTGATTTGAGGAACCCACCCTTTTCAAAGCTCAGAGTGATCAGATATCAATTTTTGAAGTTTGTTAATTTGTCGCACTTTGTCTGTTTGAGCATGTGGAAGTGGACCACATCTCCAAAAATTAACAAACTTCAAAAATCGATATCTGATCACTCTGAGCTGTGAAGGGTGGGTTCCTCGACCAGAATCAAATATTTTTTACCCCCGAAGCCAAATAAATAGTAATTTAGGGGTGCTTAATCGGATTGAGTACCTTTAACACTTTCATGACAGGAGCTGCGCTGGTGCTGAAGATACTGTGCCAGTGCATTCTCATATATATGCGAGTCTCTCATAGGGAGCTTTGCATATATAAGAGAATGCACTGTTTTACAAGGTAAATGTTGTTAGGCCAATGCATTCTCTTATATATAGGCTCCCTATGGGAAACGCGCATATATTAGAGAATGCAATGGGATAGGGTTTCGCAAAATTTCAGGAAGCTCCAGTCATAAAAGTCTCGGGATGTGGAAAGTTTAGATGGTGTTTCGCTCAGGTCGATCAAATGAACAACGCCATGGTTGTAGAACTTTAATAGTTTATTGCTTCAACACAATAGCGGGCATTTGACCGAGAGCGTTCATTGGTAATGTTCCGGAAGAATAGTAGCAGAATGTTGACAATGGGTTTATTTAACCCTTTACCCAACAGAACGGCCCTGTGCCAATGCATTCTCTTATATATGCGAGTCGACCATTTTTTTAGGCCAATGCATTCTCTTATATATGCGAGGCGACCTATGGTCGACTCGCATATATAAGAGAATGCATTGGCACAGGGCATAACTGTAACTATCACAATGTGGTCAAGAAGCCGGTTCCAATGATATCCATATTTGTAAGGTTCTATTGAGACAGACCGAAGATATTTTAGGCTGTTGAAGCTTTATTTGGCTGGTTTTGGCCGGTTTGTTGGGTAAAGGGTTAAAGATCAAACATCCCTGGTGATGGAAGAATAGCGAGAATCCAAGTTTTCGATAGAAGATGAACCGTTGTCTGGGATAGCGATTGTGCGTAAATCGTCGCAGTTTTGAGATGAAACAACTAATTGGTCTCAGTTAGAAGAGCATGCCACAGAACGGCACTTATTCACCGAGTCAAGTAGCTAAGACCAAAGTAAAGACAGCAGGATTCATGTTCAACCACACGCATCAATAAAACACTGATCAATATGATCTGCGTGTGTCCACAACTCTCTTCCAGCTATTTAGCACCTGTCCATGTTTCACACCTGGCAGGATTATCATGCAGGCACGACATTAGCAGTTTTCCAGAAATATCCACATGCGTGCGACAAGCATATTGATGACCAGGAATCAATTGGGATCCGAATGACTGTAGAGTTCGAACAACCTTAACACATATTATCACAAAGTGATACAGATGGACCCACTTAATTTTCGAATCACCAGATCACATTATATACAACATATTCCATATTATATAGCATTTGAAAGAGGAAGCTCCAAAACATTGTATTATCAACTTATCCCTTTGAATAAACTGGGAACATGTTGTTTTTGTCAAGGTACCAAGGTCTGTTGGTGCTTAATTTTGACACAGACTACTGTAAACTCTATTATTCTCAACGGAAGGGGAATAACTCTATCTCTTAGTTTGAATTCTGATGCATTGTAGGTTGACAAGGGGGAAGTCTTGGAATTAATCTAAGAATCTCTATCACTTAGTGGACACTCCTAGCTGTTCCATATTCTTGTGGAATATATACATTTTTGGTTCCTCTTCCAAAATGTATATAATATGGAATATGTTGTGTATATAGTGCAGCGGCCAAATCGAAAAAGGGCTCTAGTTTTCGAGATACCCCTACCCACGGTAGAACAAGTTAAAACTAACTTTATTTAAATGATAAATATATACTCTTTACGAAAATGATAGTGAAAAATAACGGAATAGGTGGTGGCTATTGTCAAATCGACGATGAGCGATACCCTCCAGTGACTTTTTCCAGAAATTAACGATTTTGGTAAAGCGAGCCCTGTGGCTATGTCCTAGCCTATTTTCCCATATTGTTGTGGTTAAAATTACTACATCATACCATACTTCTACCTGATATGAAAAAAAGTGTTGGTTAATTTAGATTTTCCTGCCATTTGGAGTCAAAATATTAATTTTTTGCTGAAAAATCGCACTTTTTCACAAAAATATTATTTTTCGAACATTATCATTCAAATGGATATTGTTATAATGCCCAAATATTTAATTCTTATGGTGATGCAGTTATCTGCCACGTATGTGCAGAAAGAAGTTAACAGAAATTTAGAACAATTTGCGAAATAATGGATTTTAGCTACACCTCCCCCAAACACGTTTTTGGTCGAAAAATTACATATTTTTGTTCAGAACTTTACCAAATTTCCCAATTGATCATACTGGGACCCAACATAATTATTTTGCTGAAAATTGAGCCCGGGGACGTTGCTTAAGTGATTAAAGACGTGTTCAGGCTTCCAGACCCCAAATTACAACAACAACGCATTTTATTTGCTATTACATACAATAAGTGTCACATATCAATCAACCAATCAATAGTTTATTCTCAAAAAACCAATAATGGTATACAGAGATTACAATAATTGGACAGCTGGAGAACCCAGCACGTCCGACGTATAGATGCACAAGCACCCCATTCGCGTTTAAGATTGAAATGCAGTAGTTTGAACTATGGCTAATTGAGTAATCACATTAAAACGTCCCCTCTCTGTCATTGTGGCAAATATAAAAAGCATATCATTACTTTTTGGAATACAGTGGTCCTATAAGACTGAACTTCTATGCGCCATACTGAATGTAATTTTATCAGAAATACTCTTTTTATGTACAGCAACTCAGTCAGCGCGAAAATATTAAAATAGTTGACGGGGTTCAGACATTTATCTCGAAAACAAAGCTGTCATTTGTTAAAACTTCGTGAAAAGCATTGAAACCCTGCTGAGCGCGAAATTTACCACCTCCAGATCGTCTGCAATCTCACGGCGACGGGCGTATCAATGACGAAAACAACATTATCTGTGTAGCATTGCGTCCAATCAGCTCCAACGAAACTATGTGTATATCATTGTATCCAATCAGTTCCAACTGGATTACATCCTAATTTTCCCATACAATCTCCCTCCCAGATAAATTGTTTACCTCCGGATAGAACTACCACATACTTATATATCGCATAGTTTCGGCCACAATATATGTTGATATTGAATTCATAATCCCTCCAGTACATGATGTGTTCAAGACCTCAAATGGGGTAGGGGTACATACAACAGTGAACATTTGCCAGCCGCTTGTTGTGGAGTGCCACATGATGCAGACTTTCGGGAACCAACACATATGTATATTCTGATAAAAACTAACCTTTGGTCAAGCCCTCAATTAATATTGGGGTCATATCATTTCACCACGTGGTGTCTTCCAAGACTTCAAATAAAGTAGGGGTCCTCAAAATTTTGCCTTTCTTATTTTCCAGTCACTTTTCGTTAAGTGCTCATTCTTTCAGAACCCAAATCCATCTATTTACATTGTTTACGTCCTTGTACAATTAACTCGCCATTGTCCATACACGCAGTCAATGATGATATCGTTCCAATCCGTGGTGTGTTCTAGTCTTCAAATTGGGAAGGGGGTAAGACAAACATTGAAAAATCGCATTATTTATTTTTCAGTCGCTTTTTGTAAAGTGTCCCTGACTGTCGGGTATTAACCCATCTATAACAATTTTGTATTTCTTTATAGAATAGCCATTTGTCCATATCGTCGTTTGACCATGAGGGCACATCCATTCAGTTCGTGATAGGTTCAATGGTTTACATGGGGTAGGGGTCCATTAAAATTCGCCTTCATCGTTTGCCATCTGCTGTGTGTAAGGTGCCACGGTGTTCTCGCGAACGGCGGGCTCGCGAGACCATTGCCATTCGGCCACAATCTCGGGTAATATGGATAGCTTATGCCTTGAGCTAGTGTTGTGTTCAAGACTTCAGATAGGGATGGAGTCCCCTGAGAGTAAAATTTAGCCCTTTCATTTGCTGACCATTTGTTGTAAAGTGCCATAGGCTATCGGGAACCATCTCATCCATAACAGATCCGTATTGCCAGATAATAATCCCATTTGTCCACAACTTCTGTTAACATTGAGAGCATATCATTTTGTTAAGACTTCAAGTTGGATAGTCGGGTCCTCAAGACATAGAAAATTCGCCTTCTTGTTTGCCAGCCGCTTTTTGTAAAGTGTTCCAGGATTTCGAGGGAACCAAATCACCCATATATCAATTAATAATTCCATGACAGCAATACCTTTCGATCACACACTCAACTAAGTATGAGAGAATATAACTTCAGTTCATGCTCTGGTCAAGATATTCAAATGGGTTAATGGGGTCCCCCCAAAACAGTGAGTATTCGCCTTTCTCTTTCATCAACAACTTTTTGTAAAGTGACCCAGACATTCAAGACCCTGGTATACTATACTCTTTATATAGCGTCCATTTCTCTACACACGCAGTTAATAATGGGAGCACATCCTTTCGGTTCATTGTGTGTCCCAAGACTGCAAATGGGGTAGTGTGGCCTAACACATTACATTTCGTATTTGCCAGCCGCCTTTTGTAAAGTGTTCCAGGATTTTGAGAACAAAACCACCCATACAAATTGTAAATAATACATGAGAGCATATAGCTTCGGTTCAGTGTGTGCTAAAGAGTTTAGAAGGGTTATGGGTACCCAAAATAGTGAGATTTCGCCTTCTCTTTGCTAGCCCACACCCCAGTTAATATTGAGAACACGTCCATCCATTAGTGTGTTTAAGACTTTAAATGGGGTAGGGTGCTCAAAGAAAATATTCAGCTTTGGTTTTTTCCAGCCGCCTTTTGTAAAGTACCTTAGGATTTTGGGAACCAAACTACCCATATAACATGTATATTCCCTGATAGCACTACCTTTCGTTCACACTGTGATTTAATAATAAAAGCATGAATATTCGGCGCATGGTGTGTTCAAGAGTTTAAATGGGCATATAAAGGGGTCCCCCAAAAAATAAATATTCGCCTGTGGAGTTTGCCATCCGATTTTCGTAAAGTGCTAAAGGCTTTCGGGATCCAACCAACCCATCCATCAACACCATGTATGCGCCCCGATATTACTATTTTAGCCCACATCCTCAGTTAATATTTACAGCAATCATTTCAGTTCGTGAGTTGTTCTTTAACTTTAACACTTCAATTGTGTAGGGGGGCCTAAAACAGCAAATTCGTCTTTCTTATTTATCAGCCACTTTGTGTAAAGCGATACATGCACAACCCATCCATACAAATTATGTATTCTCTGATAGAACTACATTCCCGTCACACTCTCGGTTAATATAGAGAATTAGAGATCATATAATTAATTTCGTATTGCGTTGAAGTCTTTAAATTGGGTAGAGTGTTCTTGAAAAATATAGCAAATTTGCCCTTCATATTTGCCAAGCAAAGTGCCACACTGTTTCGGGAACAAACCCATCCATAAACATTGTATATTTCCTTATCTAATTGTCCTTTATAATTACATGATTCTTAATACTGAGATCATATTTTGTTCAGTTCGTGGTGTGTTCAGGACGTCTAATATGGCGGGGGAGCAATAGTGATTTTGTTCTGTATGATTATGTTAGTCTATATTATGTGTCGTTTAGAACAAATACTTCAGTTGCTCAAAGTCGATATGTGTTAAAATAAAATCACATGTCATAAATAAAATATTGTGTTGTTGTTGTTGTAACTGGGGGTTTAATTGGAAACCTGAGGTCATCTAAAACCAGGCTCGCGGTGTCTACGGATCAGGTTTTCATCACACGAATAATGATTAGATGCTCATTAGAATAATTTAGAAAGGTCTGTCTTGTTATCATAAATATGTAGTTTTTCTACCAAATCGCGTCCGGGGGAGCGGTACCTAATTCCAATATCTTGAAAACCGTTGACAATTTCCGACAAATTCTTTCTACTTGTGATGTCCAGATAACTACTGAGCCATATGAATTATATAGTTGGTCACGTATTGTTTATAACAAAGGTTTTGATACTTAACATCGATGTTAATGCATGCAAAAGTAACTGTTATCAATAAAATAATTGTTGTTGTTGTAACTGGGTGTCTGAAAGCCTGAACACATCTGTAATCGATTAAACGGCATCTCTGGACAACACTTTCAGTACAAGATTCATATTGGGTCCCATTCAGATCAATTCGAAAATGTTTGTAATGTCATTATCAAAAATATGTATTTTTTTCGACCAAAAACGTGTTTGGGGGAGGGGTAGCTAAAATCCAATATCTCGCAAACTGTTAAAAATTTTGTTAACTTCTTTCTTCATATGCTTGACAGATAACTACTACACCATATGGACTAAATATTTCAATATTATTGCAACATCCGTTTGAATGATAATGTTCGAAAAATATAATATTTTTGAAAAAGAGCGATTTTCCAACAAAAAATAAATGTTTCGGCTCCAAATGGCACTAAAATCAAAATAAACCAACACTTCTTGCATATCAGGTACAGATATGGTATGCTGTAGTCATTTTAACGCCTACAATGTGGGCTAATAACTTAGGACATAGCCGCAGGGCTCACTTTACCAAAATCGTTAATTTCTGGGAAAAGTCACTGGTGGGTATCGTTCATCGTCGATTTGAGAATAGCCACCACCAATTCCGTTAGTTTTCACTATCATTTTCGTCTACAGTATATATTTATCCTTCAAAACAAGTTGGTTTTAACTTGTTCTACCGTGGGTAGGGGTACCCGACCACTTTTAGCGTTTGGCCGCTGTACTAATAATGTTATCTGATCTGGGCATTCGAAAATTAAGTGGGACTTTAATTGTTAAGCTGGTGCACTCAAGCCTTGAAATAGTGTGTCTGTCATTTGCAGAATGAGGTCCCCAGAGTGTGAATTTAGTGATGCTACCCCGCATAGCGGGCTAGCATCACCAAATTCACCCTCTGGGGACCTCATTCTGCAAATGACAGACACACTATTTCAAGGCTTGAGTGCACTGATGGAATCTATGCTATCTGAAAACAACATCATGCATACTCTAACAATAAAAATGTCAAAAAGATGACATTTTGGGAGGAGCATTTCTCAGAAAGTATACAAATTGATTTGAAATATATAACTGCTGTAACAAGTACGTGATCTGAACCAGAGAAAGGCTCCAATGACTATTTAAAGACCCATTTCATTTTCGAGTCACCGATTATTTGTTATAGTGCCTTCATATACGGTTTTAATAACAATCTATGACATAAAATATGATATAAATACTTTAATTCATCACCATTTGGAATGTCTGTGCCTCAGAAGGTGCCCATAGAGTAATAGAAAATAGCTGAAATCATAGAAACATTTCCCCTTTTGGCTTCCAGAATTCAAACTAAGATACAGTCTGGGTGAACGTCGACTCTATATTTGAATGTTGTAATGCCGGAATATTTAGGTATGAGTTTACTCAGACTGACTAAGATATAGAGTTAAATCCCCTTCCATTGAAAATAATATACATTGCTGTACATTCCAGGTGAAACTTAAGCACATATATTTTATATTGCCCTTCATATTTGCCAAGCAAAGTGCCACACTGTTTCGGGAACAAACCCATCCATAAACATTGTATATTTCCTTATCTAATTGTCCTTTATAATTACATGATTCTTAATACTGAGATCATATTTTGTTCAGTTCGTGGTGTGTTCAGGACGTCTAATATGGCGGGGGAGCAATAGTGATTTTGTTCTGTATGATTATGTTAGTCTATATTATGTGTCGTTTAGAACAAATACTTCAGTTGCTCAAAGTCGATATGTGTTAAAATAAAATCACATGTCATAAATAAAATATTGTGTTGTTGTTGTTGTAACTGGGGGTTTAATTGGAAACCTGAGGTCATCTAAAACCAGGCTCGCGGTGTCTACGGATCAGGTTTTCATCACACGAATAATGATTAGATGCTCATTAGAATAATTTAGAAAGGTCTGTCTTGTTATCATAAATATGTAGTTTTTCTACCAAATCTCGTCCGGGGGAGCGGTACCTAATTCCAATATCTTGAAAACCGTTGACAATTTCCGACAAATTCTTTCTACTTGTGATGTCCAGATAACTACTGAGCCATATGAATTATATAGTTGGTCACGTATTGTTTATAACAAAGGTTTTGATACTTAACATCGATGTTAATGCATGCAAAAGTAACTGTTATCAATAAAATAATTGTTGTTGTTGTAACTGGGGGTCTGAAAGCCTGAACACATCTGTAATCGATTAAACGGCATCTCTGGACAACACTTTCAGTACAAGATTCATATTGGGTCCCATTCAGATCAATTCGAAAATGTTTGTAATGTCATTATCAAAAATATGTATTTTTTTCGACCAAAAACGTGTTTGGGGGAGGGGTAGCTAAAATCCAATATCTCGCAAACTGTTCAAAATTTTGTTAACTTCTTTCTTCATATGCTTGACAGATAACTACTACACCATATGGACTAAATATTTCAATATTATTGCAATATCCGTTTGAATGATAATGTTCGAAAAATATAATTTTTTTGAAAAAGAGCGATTTTTCAACAAAAAATAAATGTTTCGGCTCCAAATGGCACTAAAATCAAAATTAACCAACACTTCTTGCATATCAGGTACAGATATGGTATGCTGTAGTGATTTTAACGCCTACAATGTGGGCTAATAACTTAGGACATAGCCGCAGGGCTCACTTTACCAAAATCGTTAATTTCTGGGAAAAGTCACTGGTGGGTATCGTTCATCGTCGATTTGAGAATAGCCACCACCAATTCCGTTAGTTTTCACTATCATTTTCGTCTACAGTATATATTTATCCTTCAAAACAAGTTGGTTTTAACTTGTTCTACCGTGGGTAGGGGTACCCGACCACTTTTAGCGTTTGGCCGCTGTACTAATAATGTTATCTGATCTGGGCATTCGAAAATTAAGTGGGACTTTAATTGTTAAGCTGGTGCACTCAAGCCTTGAAATAGTGTGTCTGTCATTTGCAGAATGAGGTCCCCAGAGTGTGAATTTAGTGATGCTACCCCGCATAGCGGGCTAGCATCACCAAATTCACCCTCTGGGGACCTCATTCTGCAAATGACAGACACACTATTTCAAGGCTTGAGTGCACTGATGGAATCTATGCTATCTGAAAACAACATCATGCATACTCTAACAATAAAAATGTCAAAAAGATGACATTTTGGGAGGAGCATTTCTCAGAAAGTATACAAATTGATTTGAAATATATAACTGCTGTAACAAGTACGTGATCTGAACCAGAGAAAGGCTCCAATGACTATTTAAAGACCCATTTCATTTTCGAGTCACCGATTATTTGTTATAGTGCCTTCATATACGGTTTTAATAACAATATATGACATAAAATATGATATAAATACTTTAATTCATCACCATTTGGAATGTCTGTGCCTCAGAAGGTGCCCATAGAGTAATAGAAAATAGCTGAAATCATAGAAACATTTCCCCTTTTGGCTTCCAGAATTCAAACTAAGATACAGTCTGGGTGAACGTCGACTCTATATTTGAATGTTGTAATGCCGGAATATTTAGGTATGAGTTTACTCAGACTGACTAAGATATAGAGTTAAATCCCCTTCCATTGAAAATAATATACATTGCTGTACATTCCAGGTGAAACTTAAGCACATATATTTTATACTAGCAGGGTTACCCGGCGTTGCCCAGGTTAAAGTGATGTGAAACCCTCTGTGGATATTTGGTGGGAATAGAGAATACTCTTGCTCACAAAGTGTTACACGTATTCTCATAAATTGTATATCCAAATGCCATCACAAAACATTATTCTTACACATTGAATATAAGTAGTGGCTTACCTTGTCAGGTCGGACCGATTATCATTTTGTTTATCGCGTTTAATCGTTTAATCTGTCCAACCAATAAAGAAGTATTTATTTATTTACAACTGCGTATACTTCAGACGTTATAGCATGAAACATGAACAGCATAAACACATTAGTTCGAAAAGATAAAAGACGACAATTGTGTTTTACATAGAGATGTATCAATCAACCAATCAATCTAGAATATGTTTTAAAGATATGTCCAGGTGCTCCTCTGTTCTGGTGCTATATATACTGGCTAATCACTTTCAGTTTAAACGAATTGATGTTGTGCATGTATAGCAGCTACATATGCCCGACACAGCGATATTTTGAGTTGTTTATGTTAGGCGATGAGTCTGTTCTAAAAAATGAAAGAAATCCTCTGTATCGGGCAGATATACCCTTGTCAGATGTCAATATTGGAGGATCCTGAAAAGTCATGTGCTACGGACTGCGTTTTCCTTTATCTCAGAAGTAACCATATTTGACTGCACACTGTGACCACTATTTTGAACAGGCCTGCTCTACATTTCCATATCTCTTGGCAATTGTAACTTTTTTTGTGGAAACTATATTGAAAGGGACAGACTCAATCGTGTTATGATATATACATGAGCCATTCTAATACGCAATCCTCTGACGATTCAAGGTCCCTCAGATTGAAGGAATATATGTATCTCTTAAATAGATTGATATAAATATACTTTTAATGCTTTCTTCTATGTATCTATGTTGCTAGATCATTATAGGAATGCCCTGAATTCCACCCCCATATACATATGACAGTTGAGAAGATATAATTGTTCAAGTGACTTAATTCGGTCACCAGTTGTCGAGATTGTGAAATTGGAATGCCAAAAACTCCTTAGAATGACATGGAGATGGCCTGGGAGATGACTATATATATAACTTTGTTGAATATCGGCGAATTGAACAATCTTATAAATGCTAGTGAATCTCCTCTCGCCATCCATGACCCAAACAACCCCAAATGTGATTTAATTCATCATATCATCAGAGAAGAACGTGCATGAATTTGGTAGAATCAGTGCTAAATATATGTGTATCAACTTTGGTGCAACTCCCCTCATGCGTGACTTGAAACGCGCCACTTGTGTCATAATTAAACCACGTCTATAGCCTCATGCATGCATTATATAATGGAGATGATTATATATAAGTTTGGTGCTAATCGGCAACTAAACAAATTCTTATCATAGTTATTACCCCCCCCCCAATCTCTCACCCAAACGGCACCAATTTCGTGTCTTTAAATCACACGTTTATATTCCTCGTATCACGGAGAAGAATAATATATCAATTTGGTCGAAATATATTCTAAAAATAGCACCTCCCCTGACACCAACAACGTCACTTTAGAAAATTTTAACCCGCACCATTATCTTACTCATAAAGAGTTACCCCTGTTAGACCGCCTTGTATTGGTGCCATCTCGATTGTACCCTTAAAGTTATATATAGAACACAGACAGATATTCGCAAATATTTGATTCATTGTATCATTTGAGAAGAACGTGTATGATTTTGATGGTAATTGGCACTAAACATATTTGTATAAGTTTTGGTGACCCTCCCGTCCCTATTTCGGACTCAAGCGGCGCCACTTTTGACATAATTAAACCACACACTTAGACTCATTATAGAGATGAATGTATATATAACATGTATGAAAATTGGTGAGTATACAAATTCGTATCAAATTTAGGGCCACCATTGCATATCTCTCACCCACAAGGCTCCAATTTGGCGCATTTAAACCACACGATTAGATTATTCGTATCACGAATATGTATCAATCAGGTGGAAATCGGCGCTAAACATATTGTTTATCAATGTTTGTGTCCCTCTCACCCTCTGGGCACCACTGACTCGAATGGCCCCACTTTTGATTGACATCTATAAACCACACAATTAGACTCCTGATATCATGGAGATTATTATTTGTAAGTTTGGTGCTAATCCGCGACTAAACAATTTTTTATCAAATGTAGTGCCCACCCCCATCTCTCACCAAAGCAGCACCAATATGACGTCTTTAAAATGACACGATTAGATTCCTCATATCATGGATAAGAATGTGTATCAATTTGGTGGAAATTGGCGCTAAAAATATTGTGTATCAATTTTGGTGCCCCTCTCCCTTTCAGTGCACCCCTGACTCGAATGACGCCACTTTTGACAGCTTTAAGCCACGCCATTAGACACCTCATACCATAGGGATGAAATTGTATAAGTTTCGTGGCAATCGGCGACAAAACCAATTCTTGTGAGATTTAGTACCCACCCACCGCCCCGCCCCAATCTCTCATCCCAACGACACCAATTTGGCGTCTTTAAATCACACAATACGATTCCTTGTATCATGGAGAAGATCTCAGAAGAATGTGCATCAATTTGGTGGAATTCGGCGCTAAAATTATTTTGATCAATTTTGGTGCCCCTCTCCCTTCCGGGCATCCCTGACGCGAACGGCGCGACTTTTGACATATTTAAACCACACCATTAGATTCCTCATATTATGGGGATGATTATATATAAGTTTGGTGGCAATCGGCGACAATATTTTTTTCTGCCCCTCCCCCTTTTCTGCCCCTGACAACAACGATCACTTTAGAAAGTTCTAACCCTCGCCATTATCTTTCTCGTACAAAGTTACCCCTATTAGACACCTTTTGTGCTATCTAGGTGGTCCCCTGTGGATTTCTATAGAACACAGACAGACAGACAGACAGACAGACAGACATTCGCAAATATAGATATAGATAATGTGATCTGGATGTTCGGAAAATAAGTGGGCCTTTAATTGAGAGCAACACTGTTTCAAGAATGTTAGTTGCGTGCTGGTAAATTGTGAGCTGCCATATATATTACAAGAACTGTTGCAATGAAGAACCAGGCCAATACATGTTGGTATGGAGGCTTGTCCACTCAAGCATGAATCATTCTAGATCATGCTATGAATCTCTACTCTGGCTAACGCCCACAGAGATCATATTCCACCAGTACAAAACCTGGGAACTTTTTAGCTCACCTGAGACGAAGTCTCTGGTGGAGCTATAGTCATCACTCCTCGTCCGTCTGTCTGTTAAGAATCATCTTCTCCTCCAGAACCGTAAGACCGAATGGGTTCATATTTGGTGTGGATGTTCCCTAGGTAAATCACATTCAGATTTGTTCAAATGAGGTCACCCGGTCAAATAGTTGCGAAGCTAGGACCATAACTCTTTTCCACCATAGTAATTGTTACAGCGACTTCTCGAATTTCAGTGGGCCGAATGGGTTCATACAGGGATGTGGCTAGAGGGTCTCCGCTGAGGGGGGGGAGTGTCCACCTTGGGAATGTCCAACTGCACCCCCCCCCTTTGAGTCGGAATCACACCAACACAACTTTTTGCATAATAATTCCATTTGCACCCCCCCCCCCCCTTGAGTCGAAATCGCACCAACACAACTGTTTGCATAATTCCATTTGCACCCCCCCCCTTGTACCTCATGCTCAGGCCTAATTTCCTATATATTCATAAGCCATGCTTCTATTTTCCCAGTATGAGAACATTAAGATATTTTAACCTGAAAATTGCCCCCAAAAAAAACAACTAGTGATCCTAATTCCAGACAAATGCACAGAGCTACCGACAACAGACCAGGAAACACCGGGCCGACCATGGTTGTTTGGCCCGGTGTGAGAAAATTTTGAAAACTATATACAAGAAAATCGCAAATCCTAGCATCTAGACTGGCCTCAACTGAAGCTTTCCTAGTGTTGGAAATTTCAAACCTCATGCTCCCCCTCAGGTTGGAAAATTCTTCAACTGATGACCATTTATGTCTACAAGTTTGACCAAATGTAGTAAAATATTGTTTTGCTAAACTAATTAGCAGTTTTGTATTGGCCATGATGACACACCGGGCCGACCATGGTTCGGCCCGGTGTGCGAAAATTTTGAAATCTGAACAAGAAAATCGCAAAATCCTAACATCTAGACTAGCCTCAAGCCTTCCTACTGTTGGAAATTTCAAACCCTACACCCCCACTTAGGTTGGAAAATTTCCAACTGATGACAATTCCAATGACAATGTTGACCAATTGTATGACAATATTGTTTTCTTAAATTAACTAGAAGTTTTTGACTAGCCACGGGGGAGGGACCAGGACACAAGCTTTCCAAGTGTTGGAAATTTCCAACCTGTCACCCCCCTAAGGTTGGAAAATTTCCAACTGATGTCCATTTCTGTCCAAAAATTTGACAAAAAATAGGAACATATGCAAATATTGGTCGAAAAACAATAAATTCCCCCAATAAATTGTTTTATAATCAAACTACAAGAACATTTTCAACCTATTGTTGGTGTGAAATTTCGTTGTGGCAGGTATGAAATTTCCAACTATTGAAAATATAGCTCTCTGCTGGGGGGTGAGACACCCCCCACACCCCCCCCTCTAGCCACATCCCTGGGTTCATATTTGGTACAAAGGGTCCTTTGGGGGACTGTGGTTCAGATTTGTTCAAATGAGGTCACTGGGTCGAATGTTAGCGGAGCTAGTGACATAAAAAAAAAATTGGGGTTAAATTCAAATTTTTTGAATTTTCAGGGCGACCTTGCTCAATTTAACAAAAAAAAAATTATTTTTTAAACATGTTATAAAATTTGAAAAAAGTGACACCATTATATCATCTTCAGAGTTATGAACTTTACTCTTTAATGAAATTAAGGAAACATTCCATTACCCATCCCCCATCCCACATGGCCCAGACAACCCCACCCTGCCATCAACCAACATCCCTTCCAACCCATATCATCTCCCAATTTAATACCTCTTCTCACCACAGAAGCAGATATATCTTTGCAAAGACACAGGTCAATATTTTAGATTAGAATAATAGATGCCATCTGGCAGGCTTGTATAAACATATTTTAGGAAATGAGGTCCCCAGAGGGTGAATTCGGTGATGCTAGTCCACCTTACGGAATAGTGTCATTAAATTCACCTGCAAAGGTCAGACACACTAAATATTGTCAAAATATTCTAAATTGCTTGAGGCCATCTCTATCTAAGGTAATCTTCACACATGTAGCCTGGGTAAGATCATATCTGCGTTGATTGTTTAGCGATAACATTAATTTATAGTCTTCATACAGCCTGGGGGGTCTGGAAAAAATTCCAGGACACATTCAAGGTAAAAAAAATTGTTTTTTAATATTTGGGACCCACCACACCGGGAACGCGAGTTTTTTCCTTTCCAGTCTTGGGCACACACCATTCCAACGCAAGTATTTTCCAAGGGAAATTGGGGACCCACTGATGCACCCCCAAAAAGTTTGATGAAAAACTGAAAATATCCATAAAAGGCAGACAAATGGTGTGAAGTGTTTTTATGTGTACCCATACCATAGTCGACGTCCGGATTGACCACTCGTCGTTCGTTCGTCCGTCCGTCCGTCTGTCCATATGTCCGTCCGTAGACACTTTACGCATAATACCAATACAGATCGAATTCGAACATGAGTTATGGCCCTTTTTCGAATTAGAATTTACACATGCTGCTATAACTGAAACATTTTTTGATCCGATTTTTTGAGTAATAGCCCTTTTATAAAAAAAATATATATATAATATATATATATTATATATATATATAAATATATATATATATATATAGATTTAATTCCTTGCTCAATTTAAAAATAAGTGATTTAAAGATTTTTTTTTAAAACTTTTGTAATGAAAAAAAAAATTTAATTCAAATTTTTTATTTTTAATATTCACACTTTCATTTATTTTCATTTAAATATCCAGTTCTTACATTTGCTATCTTTATAAAGGTCTGAGTGATCACAAGGATACTGTGTGCACTGGACTTCTGTAACATAACCTACCCAGGACTAATCTAACATACCTGAAATCCACATGTTATAAGAGCAATGATTCCAAGGAGGCTAGCAATCAGATACCACCTGTTAAACTCTCCCATGTATTATGATGCTCATTTGTCAACTATGACAGATTACGGCTAGCAGACATTATTAGCCCCACAGAGTTATTGTCAGTATATTGCATTGTGCTCCTATGTATCTGATTCCATCATATAACCACCACTTGTCAAGTTGTCTTGCTAATTTGCTTTTATGTTTGTGGGGCTGCTGATTTGCTTAGATGTTGGTAAGGCAAACAGATACTGTTGAGAAAAATTACTGCTATTTTAATGTGTACTCATACGCTGTGTGGTACACATAGTGTCGACATCCGGATTGACCACTCATTGGTCGTAAATGTACATCTGTCTGTCTGTAGACACTTTATACATGGTGCGATAACTCAAACGTTATCTATCCAATCAGTACCAAATTTTGTATATGAGTTTCTTAGCTCACAACACAGGTCGAGTTCAAACATGGGTTTGATCTGAATGTTTGAGTTATGGCCCTTTTTAGAAGTAAAAAAATGAAAAACATTTAATATATTTTTTTTTTTTAGATTGAAATCATTCTAATTTTTCATTTCCAGGTTTTTTCCCCTCTCACCTCCTATCGTTTTTGGTACTGATCAGTTGATGGATTTGTTAAATATCTACCTCTTTTACCCATTCCATGTCACTTAACCTTTTCAGTTATTATGTAACTATATTATTTTTGATACCTGACATGGCAAATTGCAACAACATAAATAGAACTGCTCACACTATGGAAGCGGTGACATGCCCTATAGTTTTGATGTTATATTAACCTTTCTCTGTTGACCCACTGTGTAGGAACTGTTACATCGGAAGTCGTTCTATCGCCGGTATTGTGACGGTTCTTGCCTGATTTGTTACGGTTCCTGATGATTGAAAAAATGAAAATAATCATTTTTTTTGGACAAAATCACGCATAATTATAGATATCTTGAATATATTATACTTTCCTGAATGAACAGAGGCTGCAGAAGTGCCGTGTTATCGAAACCTGAACTATAGACCACAATTAAAGCGAGTTAATGCGTAAATATCAACATGTTATCACTGAAAATCAAGCCACGTGGACGCAATTTCTTTGTTTTTCGTGGGCGTATAAAATATGAAACGCATTCTGAAGACAAACACTGACTATAAAGTATACCTGTGTTATTCTTCTGTAAAATAGCTGAGAAAGTATCTCGATAGGGGTTGATAATTGGGAGCTGTGGCCTCGCAATCAACACGTAATCAATCACGCATGGCTGTGGCGGTTCTGTATATGATATTTATTCGAACGATTTCTGCACTTTGGTCCGAAAATCGTCTTGTGTATCTGACATTTTAAACCAGATAATGACTGTAGCTTATGTAATTTGCATAATAGAACAGGTATATTAAGAAATAACACAATAAATACCTAATACGGGAGATTAAGTGACATTAATAGGCAGAAATAAAATATTGAAAGTCCCGATGAGTATAGTATCACAAGCATGCCCGCCTATATAAATGACCAATGGTAATATAAATCTACTATCAGGAGAATATGAGATGTTATATTCATTTACTTAATTAATCTGGGCATTATTGAAAGATCCAGGTGACAATATTTCAATGCCAGGTGCCACATATTTCCTCCTCTGAAGTCCGCCTGAGGGACATTTACACATGTTTGTCGCCCAGACATAAATATAACTTATGAAATCACGTACGTTCAACTGAATCATTGATATGTTATGACGTGATTGGGGTGGTGGGGGGGGGGGGGGGGGGGGCTTGGAGAGGGGGGGTGCTTAATTGGTGTCTATCCCCAACTTTGGACAAATGTACAACAGTTACAAATTTCTTATCTTACAATAGATTGGTTTGAAATTTAACACCAACAACATGTTGAAATTGTTCTCTTAGTTTGATTTGACAACAATTTAATAGTGGGGGTTTGTATTAAATAATCGAGAGAGAGAGAGAGAGAGAGAGAGAGAGAGAGAGAGAATTTATTTTTGCAAAAGAGCATACATGATGTATGCTCTTTTGCAAAAATAAATTCTCTCTCTCTCTCTCTCTCTCTCTCTCTCTCCACATCTGTTGGGAACAATTCCAATCTTGTGGGGGTGGAGGCGCCGGCCAGGTTGGAAACTTCCAACACTTGGGTATCTTGAAGCCATGCAGTCTAGATGATTTTGGCAATTTTCCACATTTTCTCACTGGGCCCATGTATCCCGAGTTTCTCCCCCGGTTTGCATGGTGGCCAATCAAAGGCTACTGATCAATTCACTTCAGAATGGCATACAATCTAGAGCTATAATGTGTCATGCAGTTGGGAAAAAACCAAAGCCCAGGCCTTGTGCATGAGTTTGGTCTGTTTCAAGGGGGTGGTGCGGTTGGAAATTCCAAGGTGGACGTCCCAACATTGGAGACCCTCCAGCCCACGTCCCTGCTCACTTGACACGTTCTCAGCGAGGAATAATAATGTGCCTTATAATAGCCAGGTTCAGACACCCATAACACTGATTTCTAATGTTTCATTTGTATGAATGTTTAGCTAATAATTCAAACAGTCTGTTACTGCATGTTGAATTTAATTATTGAGCATCCTACAAATGAATCAATAGGATTCAAGTCGCTGCTCATTACAGCACATTTAGTCACCAAAGCATTAACATCCATATAATAATATTTGTAACTGCATGATTCTTTTCTCTTTTTTATATGTTACTGCTTGTTGAACTTAATAGCTAAGCATTCCTACAAATTAATCAATAGGATTCAAGTCAATTATCATTACAGCGCATTTAGTAACCAAAGGTTTAACATCCATATAATAATATTTGTAACTCAGTGTAGGATTCTTTGTTTTTGTTATATCTTCTATTAAAAAATCAGAGATCCCTAGTCAATCTAAGATATGATTGAGTGAAAGGTTATCGTGCTTGAATATGCTTTAATAGCTGCATATTCTAGAATTATAGAATTTAACCTAGATAATCAGCATCCAGCAATCGGATTCCCGACATAAACTACATAAACTGCGTAATCAGAAAATTGTATGGGTATCACAGGGGGGGGGGGGGGGGGGGGGGGGGGGGGTCGGGGGTCGGAAAAAAAATTCAGGCACGTATGGCATTTTTTCCCTTTCGATCATTTTTTGTACTCCGCCAATTTTTTTTCCGTTTTCGGCAGTTTTTTCCGACCATTTTTTGACACCCACCCCACCTTTTAACACTAAAACAGAGATTTGCGGGGGAAAATTCACTGTAAACAGCTGTATATGAATTTCTGTGCATACTATTTATCATGGATGTTAACATGGACATGTAAATAGGAATGAGTCATTTTGAGGTCATTCGGCCAAAAAAAACATGGCTGCCAGCGGCCATCTTGGATTTCAAAATTTGAAAAAGTCAGTTTACCAGTTAGAATTACATTATTTCTCTCATTCAAAGTGGTTTTGAAGCCCAACTCATTGACAAAACACTAAAAAAACAAGCAGGAAATTTTGTTTTTAGTTGCGGAAAAAATTGCTTGTTGGTGGCTTTGACCACCCACCCACCCGACATACGTGCCGGAATTCCCCCCCCCCCTGGGTGTCAACGAACTTTTAACGTCTTATTTTTGGCTTTTTTGTTGAGTTAAATACGTCCACGAAAATAGACAACACTAGCCGATGTGCCCCCTCTTCTTCCAGGCTATTTAGGGATTTATTTGTGATCGTCTCCGCCTGGACAAACTATTGTTCGATCGGCCGGGAAACATGCCTATATGAGCCAATATGGTAAAGGTCAAGGACACGGTCGCACGTGAAATTGGACCCACCCATATTGTTCCCGGGATAAAAGTAGGCCTACATTATACCAAATTTGAATCGGATCGGTCGAGGTCCAGAAACATGCCTATATGAGCGTATATGAGCGAGGTCAAGGACACGAGCGCAAGTGAAATTGGACCCGCCCATATTGTTCCCGTTATCAAAGTAGAACCAGCTACCAAATTTGAGTGGGATCGGTCGAGGTCCAGAAACATGCCTATATGATCGTATTTGAGCGAAGTCAAGGTCAAGGATACGGTCGCACGTGAAGTTGGACCCGCCCATATTGTTCCCCGGATCAAAGTAGGCCTACAAACCAAATTTGAGTTGGATCGGTAGAGCAGTTTTTCGAGTCTATAACACAAATACATACATCCAGGCAGAAGTTCCAAAAATATATAACAGATAAAATACAAGACAGATAACTCTATATATATCCCGTCTACGCTCACGCTTTCCGAAGTCCAGCGCTATGAAATTTCACTATTATTAACCGGCCGGCTATTGACTCATGGAAATGTTGGGCCTGTAAAAGTCGTTATTTTTCAAACTAGCCGGCGACTTTGTGAATTTTGAAAGGCGTAACACAGGTTATTGAATAAGCATAGAATGGCAGTGTAATTCATCGAAATTAATGACAAGTGGTGCACATTTCAACTTAATGCATAGTTTGTTGTGTTTATCTTTGTATACTTTCCCAAAATTGGCAGTTTGAACCATGTACCATGGCAAATATTAGCCATAGTTTTACCCGTATAGAACGATTAAATGGGGAGAGAACCGACTCGACCAGGAGAGAACCCAAACAATTATCAAATTCGCGGTTTTTGTCGTTGTTATGACTCGCACAATGAAAGTTTCGTTATTAACACGCTCATTGGTGCCACAGATTGTGATGGGATTGGAAATAGCGAATCGAATTATCACCTAAATGCCCTAAAATTGCGTTTTTAACTGTCAAAAAGTCGTGAAAATGTATAATTTCGATCATCAGGAACCGTCACAAATCAGTCAAGAACCATCACAAACCGGCGATAGAACGATTTCCGATGTAACAGTTCCTACACAGTGTGTTGACCCATAAATTCAAATAATTTGTGTTATTTTGTACATTAAATTTTGTCTACACGTCGTCAGTACAGCATACTCTATAATTCAACATCAAAACTTTAGATTGTGATTCCGATCATAGCAATTAACTATCGCCAAGGGAGGGGTTAAACATCTGCCGATCGTGATCGACCTCTCGTTATATAACCATGGGGATGAAATGCCAATCATGAAAGCACCAGGAAATGACACAACACTCGTTAATTAAACTGGTCAAATAAGGTTCAGCATCCATATATACCCAGTATAATTATCTAGGTGATCTGCTCCTGTGATGGCTATGACGACAAATGGTCGCCCAGTCTCTGTCTTGATTATATAATTTTCCATGTGCAGTATGTTCCATTAACCAATAACACGTAATTGAAGAACACACCGACAAAATACATGTATTCTTCGTAAAAGGCATAAACAAAGGGGGTTCGTAAGGTGTCAGCTGCCCCCCTCCCCCACACCCAACCGCTTACCATTATGCACCGTAACTTGCATCTGCTTTACTTCATGGTAGTATATTTACATACTAAGTGTTGTCATCACTAAATCCAGCATTCTGATTGGTCGGCGCCCACGTGGCTAGTTGCAATTATTTCTCGGTGAATGCGCAACAGCTCATAACAACATCGATACGTCAGCTCATAACAACATCGATACGTCATTTGGGTTTGGAAAGACGAACGCGTAATGTTTTGGGCTCATTTGGATTCGCGCAGGATTGACTTAATAAATCGTCGGGTTTCAATTGTTCCTGTTAACTTCTGCCAAAGGTGATGTGGGATATTTTGGGCTGGTTTTGTCACGATACACTTTTCGATTTAAATACATTTACAAAAGTGGCTTTTTCGCTAAATGTATATAAATATAAGGATTAACCGTCATGTGTACTGTTTTTATGGAGATGTAACCGTGAGGTAAGTGATCATAACTTGTATGTAAAACCCTTCGGGTTATACACAAGTTATGACCACTTACCTCACGGTTACATCTCCATAAAAACAGCCCAAATGACAGTTAATCCTTATATACATGAGACTTAATTATTTTCCATCATGTAAAGCAGGCGTGTACACTCTTAGAACAAATGTGTATAAATACTACATAAAATGTGTTACATTTGATCTTAAACAAAATTGTGTAGAAATGACACATGACAAATAATTATTAAATATGTCGGTGGAATATCATCAACGTTGAATATGATTGAATATGTGAGTGTATCATAGTTATTAGATGAAATGTGTTCTATTGGAGACACAAAACTCGTAAAGGCTACCACAGAACAAACAATTGGCAGCAGCTTTAAACTTTGTTATACACTATGTTTGTGTAAAAACTGAACAACACATAAGTGTTTAGCACAAAGTTTTAAAGCAGCTGCCAATTTTTTATTATGGCAGCTTTTACGAGGTTTCTGTCTCAAATAGAAAATATCTCTTCTATTAAATATAATATACTCACATATTCACTCATATTCAATGTTGAGAAAATTCCACCGACACATATATGTCATGTTGCATTTCTACACAATTTTGTTTAAGATCAAATGTAACACATATTGTGTAGTATTTATACACATTTGTTCTAAGAGTGTATATCGAGATGGCGCATAAGGGTAGTGCGGGATTGGATGGGGGGGGGGGGGGGGGGGTTGCAGCGGAACACGTTAAAAGACACAGTGACAGAAACGGTAATCCGAAATCAAATGTTATCCTCACAAACATCAAACTTGTTTTGTAGTAATTAGTATGTTATGTTCAATAACTCAGCTTTTCATTATATCAGTAGGTCCTAGAAATCCATAGTCCCATCTACCCAAAGAGTGAACATCATACATTAGATCACATTACAGGAATGATGTATATTCATAGCATTAAATTTTAAAGCACCAAAAGATTTAAATGAGCTGACATTGGCATCACATTTCGAGTCGAGAAACCCACTCGTCAAAGCTCAGATTGATCAGATATAGATTTTTGAAGATTACCAGAAACACGAGGCCAAACGGACGGTCTTGCAGATAAAGATGGATAACACTAAAATCAAGTGATTATTATTACCACTTGATTTTAGAGTTATCCATCTTTATCTGCAAGACCGTCCGTTTGAACCTGGTGCTTCAATCAGTTTGTGACCCACAAACAATAGAAACCGCAAAGTTCAAACATCGATATCTAATCACTCTGAGCTTTGATGATTGGTTCCTCGACTCGAATCAAATATTGTTTACCCCCGAAACCAAAGAAATAGTAATTTAGGAGTGTCTGATCGGATTGAGTATGAAAACCTGTGAGAACTTATGGAATTGCTTTTCTTTTCAGTGCATTATTTTCGCGGTAAGAAGCGGGGCCACCCAAATAATATCGTGTTATAAAAGAACACACAATTGGGTAATTATTGAAACTAGGAAGTTTAACCCCCTTCTCTTGATTAACCCTTTACCCAACAGAAGGGGCCCTGTGCCAATGCATTCTCTTATATATGCGAGTCGACCATAGGTCGCCTCGCATATATAAGAGAATGCATTGGCTTAACACATTAAAAATTATAAAATTGTTAAGGAATGTAAGAAAAATGGTAAAAAGTGTTAGGCCAATGCATTCTCTTATATATGAGAGGCGACCTATGGTCGACTCGCATATATAAGAGAATGCATTGGCACATGGCATAACTATCACAATGTGGTCAAGGGGCCGGTTCCAATGATATCCATATTTGTATGGTTCTACTGAGACAGACCGAAGATATTTAAGGCTGTTGAAGCTTTATTTGGCCGGTTTTGGCCGGTTTGTTGGGTAAAGGGTTAATGCTCTAAAACCTTAATATTTATAATAATTTTAGGAGGCATAATTTGTCTTTAAAGGCCCTTTTAATTTTCGAACCCCCAGATCACATAATATAAAATATATGCCATATTATATACCATGAACCCCCAGATCACATAATATAAAATATATGCCATATTATATACCATGAACCTCCAGATCACATAATATAAAATATATGCCATATTATATACCATGAACCCCCATATCACATAATATAAAATATATGCCATATTATATACCATGAACCTCCAGATCACATAATATAAAATATATGCCATATTATATACCATGAACCCCCATATCACATAATATAAAATATATGCCATATTATATACCATGAACCCCCAGATCACATAATATAAAATATATGCCATATTATATACCATGAACCCCCATATCACATAATATAAAATATATGCCATATTATATACCATGAACCTCCAGATCACATAATATAAAATATATGCCATATTATATACCATGAACCTCCAGATCACATAATATAAAATATATGCCATATTATATACCATGAACCCCCATATCACATAATATAAAATATATGCCATATTATATACCATGAACCCCCAGATCACATAATATAAAATATATGCCATATTATATACCATGAACCTCCAGATCACATAATATAAAATATATGCCATATTATATACCATGAACCCCCATATCACATAATATAAAATATATGCCATATTATATACCATGAACCCCCAGATCACATAATATAAAATATATGCCATATTATATACCATGAACCCCCAGATCACATAATATAAAATATATGCCATATTATATACCATGAACCCCCAGATCACATAATATAAAATATATGCCATATTATATACCATGAACCTCCAGATCACATAATATAAAATATATGCCATATTATATACCATGAACCTCCAGATCACATAATATAAAATATATGCCATATTATATACCATGAACCCCCATATCACATAATATAAAATATATGCCATATTATATACCATGAACCCCCAGATCACATAATATAAAATATATGCCATATTATATACCATGAACCTCCAGATCACATAATATAAAATATATGCCATATTATATACCATGAACCCCCATATCACATAATATAAAATATATGCCATATTATATACCATGAACCCCCAGATCACATAATATAAAATATATGCCATATTATATACCATGAACCCCCAGATCACATAATATAAAATATATGCCATATTATATACCATGAACCCCCAGATCACATAATATAAAATATATGCCATATTATATACCATGAACCCCCAGATCACATAATATAAAATATATGCCATATTATATACCATGAACCCCCAGATCACATAATATAAAATATATGCCATATTATATACCATGAACCCCCAGATCACATAATATAAAATATATGCCATATTATATACCATGAACCCCCAGATCACATAATATAAAATATATGCCATATTATATACCATGAACCCCCAGATCACATAATATAAAATATATGCCATATTATATACCATGAACCTCCAGATCACATAATATAAAATATATGCCATATTATATACCATGAACCCCCAGATAACATAATATAAAATATATGCCATATTATATACCATGAACCTCCAGATCACATAATATAAAATATATGCCATATTATATACCATGAACCCCCAGATCACATAATATAAAATATATGCCATATTATATACCATGAACCTCCAGATCACATAATATAAAATATATGCCATATTATATACCATGAACCCCCAGATCACATAATATAAAATATATGCCATATTATATACCATGAACCCCCAGATCACATAATATAAAATATATGCCATATTATATACCATGAACCCCCAGATCACATAATATAAAATATATGCCATATTATATACCATGAACCCCCAGATCACATAATATAAAATATATGCCATATTATATACCATGAACCCCCAGATCACATAATATAAAATATATGCCATATTATATACCATGAACCCCCCAGATCACATAATATAAAATATATGCCATATTATATACCATGAACCCCCCATATCACATAATATAAAATATATGCCATATTATATACCATGAACCCCCAGATCACATAATATAAAATATATGCCATATTATATACCATGAACCCCCAGATCACATAATATAAAATATATGCCATATTATATACCATGAACCCCCAGATCACATAATATAAAATATATGCCATATTATATACCATGAACCCCCAGATCACATAATATAAAATATATGCCATATTATATACCATGAACCCACAGATCACATAATATAAAATATATGCCATATTATATACCATGAACCCCCAGATCACATAATATAAAATATATGCCATATTATATACCATGAACCCCCCAGATCACATACTATAAAATATATGCCATATTATATACCATGAACCTCCAGATCACATAATATAAAATATATGCCATATTATATACCATGAACCCCCAGATAACATAATATAAAATATATGCCATATTATATGCCATGAACCTCCAGATCACATAATATAAAATATATGCCATATTATATACCATGAACCCCCCAGATCACATAATATAAAATATATGCCATATTATATACCATGAACCTCCAGATCACATAATATAAAATATATGCCATATTATATACCATGAACCCCCAGATCACATAATATAAAATATATGCCATATTATATACCATGAACCCCCAGATCACATAATATAAAATATATGCCATATTATATACCATGAACCCCCAGATCACATAATATAAAATATATGCCATATCATATACCATGAACCCCCAGATCACATAATATAAAATATATGCCATATTATATACCATGAACCCCCAGATCACATAATATAAAATATATGCCATATTATATACCATGAACCCCCAGATCACATAATATAAAATATATGCCATATTATATACCATGAACCGCCAGATCACATAATATAAAATATATGCCATATTATATACCATGAACCCCCAGATCACATAATATAAAATATATGCCATATTATATACCATGAACCCCTAATATCACATAATATAAAATATATGCCATATTATATACCATGAACCCCCAGATCACATAATATAAAATATATGCCATATTATATACCATGAACCCCCAGATCACATAATATAAAATATATGCCATATTATATACCATGAACCCCCAGATCACATAATATAAAATATATGCCATATTATATACCATGAACCCCCAGATCACATAATATAAAATATATGCCATATTATATACCATGAACCCCCAGATCACATAATATAAAATATATGCCATATTATATACCATGAACCCCCAGATCAAATAATATAAAATATATGCCATATTATATACCATGAACCCCCAGATCACATAAAATAAAATATATGCCATATTATATACCACGAACCCACAGATCACATAATATAAAATATATGCCATATTATATACCATGAACCCCCAGATTACATAATATAAAATATATGCCATATTATATACCATGAACCCCCAGATCACATAATATAAAATATATGCAATATTATATACCATGAACCCCCAGATCACATAATATAAAATATATGCCATATTATATACCATGAACCCCCAGATCACATCATATAAAATATATGCCATATTATATACCATGAACCCCCAGATCACATAATATAAAATATATGCCATATTATATACCATGAACCCCCAGATCACATAATATAAAATATATGCCATATTATATACCATGAACCCCCAGATCACATAATATAAAATATATGCCATATTATATACCATGAACCCCCAGATCACATAATATAAAATATATGCCATATTATATACCATGGACCTCCAGATCACATAATATAAAATATATGCCATATTATATACCATGAACCCCCAGATCACATAATATAAAATATATGCCATATTATATACCATGAACCCCCAGATCACATAATATAAAATATATGCCATATTATATACCATGAACCCCCAGATCACATAATATAAAATATATGCCATATTATATACCATGAACCCCCAGATCACATAATATAAAATATATGCCATATTATATACCATGAACCCCCAGATCACATAATATAAAATACATGCCATATTATATACCATGAACCCCCAGATCACATAATATAAAATATATGCCATATTATATACCATGAACCCCCAGATCACATAATATAAAATATATGCCATAGTATATACCATGAATCCCCAGATCACATAATATAAAATATATGCCATATTATATACCATGAACCCCCAAATCACATAATATAAAATATATGCCATATTATATACCATGAACCCCCAGATCACATAATATAAAATATATGCCATATTATATACCATGCCATATTATAGATCATATTATATACCATGATATACCATATATTATATACCATATTATAGATCACATAATATAAAATATATGCCATATTATATACCATGAACCCCCAGATCACATAATATAAAATATATGCCATATTATATACCATGAACCCCCAGATCACATAATATAAAATATATGCCATATTATATACCATGAACCCCCAGATCACATAATATAAAATATATGCCATTGTATATACCATGAACCCCCAGATCACATAATATAAAATATATGCCATATTATATACCATGACCCCCAAATCACATAATATAAAATATATGCCATATTATATACCATGAACCCCCAGATCACATAATATAAAATATATGCCATATTATATACCATGAACCCCAGATCACATAATATAAAATATATGCCATATTATATACCATGAACCCCCAGATCACATAATATAAAATATATGCCATATTATATACCATGAACCCCCAGATCACATAATATAAAATATATGCCATATTATATACCATGAACCCCCAGATCACATAATATAAAATATATGCCATAGTATATACCATGAACCCCCAGATCACATAATATAAAATATATGCCATATTATATACCATGAACCCCCAAATCACATAATATAAAATATATGCCATGTTATATACCATGAACCCCCAGATCACATAATATAAAATATATGCCATATTATATACCATGAACCCCCAGATCACATAATATAAAATATATGCCATATTATATACCATGAACCCCCAGATCACATAATATAAAATATATGCCATATTATATACCATGAACCCCCAGATCACATAATATAAAATATATGCCATATTATATACCATGAACCCCCAGATCACATAATATAAAATATATGCCATATTATATACCATGAACCTCCAGATCACATAATATAAAATATATGCCATATTATATACCATGAACCTCCAGATCACATAATATAAAATATATGCCATATTATATACCATGGACCTCCAGATCACATAATATAAAATATATGCCATATTATATACCATGAACCCCCAGATCACATAATATAAAATATATGCTATATTATATACCATGAACCCCCATATCACATAATATAAAATATATGCCATATTATATACCATGAACCCCCAGATCACATAATATAAAATATATGCCATATTATATACCATGAACCCCCAGATCACATAATATAAAATATATGCCATATTATATACCATGAACCTCCAGATCACATAATATAAAATATATGCCATATTATATACCATGAACCTCCAGATCACATAATATAAAATATATGCTATATTATATACCATGGACCTCCAGATCACATAATATAAAATATATGCCATATTATATACCATGGACCCCCAGATCACATAATATAAAATATATGCCATATTATATACCATGAACCCCCAGATCACATAATATAAAATATATGCCATATTATATACCATGAACCCCCAGATCACATAATATAAAATATATGCCATATTATATACCATGAACCTCCAGATCACATAATATAAAATATATGCCATATTATATACCATGAACCCCCAGATCACATAATATAAAATATATGCCATATTATATACCATGAACCCCCAGATCACATAATATAAAATATATGCCATATTATATACCATGAACCTCCAGATCACATAATATAAAATATATGCCATATTATATACCATGAACCCCCAGATCACATAATATGAAAAATATATGCCATATTATATACCATGAACCCCCAGATCACATCATATAAAATATATGCCATATTATATACCATGAACCCCCAGATCACATAATATAAAATATATGCCATATTATATACCATGAACCCCCAGATCACATAATATAAAATATATGCCATATTATATATCATTTGAAAGAGGAAGCTCCAAAATATTGTATTTTCAACTTATTCGATGTAATAAACTGTGAACATGTTGGTTTTGTTGAGTTACCCACGTCAGTTCTATGCTCAAGTTTCTGCACAAAATCTATTATTTTCAATGGAAGGGGAATAACTCTATATATTTAGATAAACAGTTATTCCCCTTCCATTGAAAATAAAACTATAGTTTGAATTATGTTGAGCCATTCTGGGAGCCATAAAGGGAAATTATTTATGTTTTCAGCTATTTTCTATTACTCTATGGGCACCTTCTGAGACACAGACTTTCCAAATGGTGATAAATTATAGTATTTTAATCATATTTTATGGCATAGATCGTTATTAAAACCGTATATCAAGGCACTATAAAACAATATTCGGTGACTCGTAAAATAAGTGGGTCTGTAACATAAACCTGAATATTTATAATAATTTTAGTAGGCATAATTTGTCTTTAAATATGGATTTGGAAAAAAAAACATTTACATGGCATCGGAAAAGTCTGCGATCGGGGCTCAGATCAACCCACCCATGCACCCGGACCGTATATCATTAAATTCGCGACCCCCACCCTGCTGCCCCGGGTAATATTTGAAATGATCCGGGCCGGCATTGGACAAAACGGTATTTATATATGTAATAAGATAATTCGTTTCCAACAATAATTCATTGAAAGGCGTTGATATGACAATATAGGTGGATCCAGTAGAGGTCTATTTACGAGCGAGACAATGTGCCAAAACAATAGGATTATGAAAAGCGTCAGATTAAATTTAATCCGAAAACTCTGAACGGATATCCAGGAGGCTAAATACGAATGACAGCGTGTCGTGTGTAAATATGGCTTAAATTGACTGGAAGGAGGAATCTGAAGTCAGAATTTAAGGCCCACTTAATTTTCGAGTCACCGATTATTTTTTTTATAGTGCCTTGATACTGCTTGATATACGATTTTAATAACAAGCTATGCCATAAAATATGATTAAAATACTATAATTCATCACCATTTGAAACGTGTGTCTCAGAAGATGCACACAGAGAAATAGAAAACTGCTGAAGACTTCCCCCCTTTGGCACCCAGAATGCAACAGAATTCAAACTTTTTCAATGAAAGGGGAACTCTATCTTTAATATATAGTTATTACCCCTGCATTGAAAATAATACTGATTTTTACTTCAATCTTGATGACAAAACGCATTGGCAACTCAACAAAAAACAACACGTCCACAGTTTATTACACCGGATAAGTTGATAATACAATGTTTTGGAGCTTCCTCTTTCAAATGGTAAATAATATGGCATATATTTTATATAATGTGATCTGGGGATTCGAATATTATGTGGGCCTTTAATTAAACTAAAAGAGCAATCTCAGGCTTGTTGCAACTGAAATATCCCACTGTTCAAGAATTGGTATGGGGCGTCCCTTATTGCTAACTTCATGCAGTGCCACCCATGAAGTTGTTCTACCCGATTATGTATCCTGATTTATTCGAGTCAAGAAATCAACATTTGTTATTTTCCTCACGACTTAGGTCACTGGGTCAAAATCTGAAGCAATTAATTCTCCAATATGTTACATGCCTCAGACCAAACTAATTTCGGCCAATTTGGCCGTTTACTTCATGGCTGCTTTTCATCTGACGTGTGTGTCGGAATAATGATGTGGAGGATTTATGTAAATGTTAGCCCAAACTACATTTCCAAGTAACGATGGTTTTGTTGTTTATTTTGAGGAATAATACCGCGTCAGATGAATTCAGCCCAAATATGTTAACAGTTGTCGTGTAGAACATTCGGCAGTAGGTTAGAGTTATTTAGTATTTGTGGATGTCCTTTAACATGGGGAAAATAGACTACTGCGCTTGAACGAGCATGTGAATTTGTCGTTTTTAATGTATAGCAACTTGATAATCAATAACAAATCAATAACAGAGGCATTCTCTGTCAAATAAGGTCGCTCTATTTACGATACCAATTGGGGAACTTTGTAAATTAAATTACGCGTAAACCAGCGTAAACGTATACCTGCTGCAAATAGAGCAGGTGCCGGAATCGGCGTACTCGCCCCAGGGCTAACTCGCCCCAATCGACGCGTGCCAACTCGGAATAAAAGGCCAACTCGGAATAAAAGATGTATACGGGGTGTTATATGGCGTTTGGTCCGTTGTTTCTCAATTAATATTATTGAAATATGGTGTATATGTCCGGGCTGGGACATGGAATACAACAACGTTTGAATTGTTTTTAAATTTACAAATTTGTTAATTTTATTCATTTTTTTTCGTTCTGAAACACACTATAAAGTGTATATAATATAATAACGAACACGAGACATACATAATTTATAAACTGTTAACAAAAGATATCAAATTCAATACATGACAAAGATGACTCAGTGGAGTTTATAAAGTGAACATAAAAACATTGAGGTAAGAATCTTTTTAAGGAATGCAACTTTATTTAATGATAATAAACACATAAATTAAAATAACAAACATGAGACATACATGATTTATAAACTGTTAACAAAAGATATCAAACTCAATACATGACAAAGATGACTCAGTGAAGTTTATAAAGTGAACATAAAAATATTAAGGTAAGAATCTTTTTAAGCATTACTAAACCGTTTAGCACAGTCCACATCACTCATCCGATCATCACCAAACTTCATATTTATCTTGATATTGATCTATCAGATGAGAGCTATCAAATATTTTTTAAATTTTATAGGAAAAAATGGTCGCCAGCGGCCATATTGCATTTACGTTATATGTTATCGCGTCATGTCGATATATAGTATTACTTAGAAATTTCACCTTTCCAGATTCATAATTGCTCCATTGACTGTAACAGATGGAATTATTCCCCTCTTCGGATAGAGTGTCACTGAAACTTTATTTTGTCAGACTGTCTGTATAGTCACTGATTATATATGGCAATAATCTGTAATAAGATGTAGCACTATTTTATTTTATATTTACATGCAGTGCTGTTTTTATACAACAATTCTAATCCCCCCTAGATCATCATGTGATCGACCATACATCGCGCGAGGACCTGGTTGAATTAAGGGGGTTTTATGGATAACTTCTGTCCTCAAGCTAGATTATACTTATGACATTTAATGGCATGTTTCTAACGTGGAGGGTTAGATATGCTTGAGACACCACCACTCTTCAATTCACACCAAGTTCTCAGCTGTCATATTCGGATATTAGAACCCATAGCCATGATATATGGTTTATTTTGTGTATACTAGTAATATTGTTATTTTCAGTACCTTTATATACCAGTACTGTGTATAACAATGCATATAAATTAATCCATGTATACATGTATATTGATTCAACGGATTCAGTGGTTTTGTCCATCAGTCTATCAAATTTGCGGGGAAAACATGGCCACAAGCAGTACACCCTGCTAAATTTCCAATTTGAATCAATTGGCGCACCCTGCAGCCAGCTTTTATTGGAGAACTTTTTCTCATGTGGATAGTTTGGGTCACCGCTAGATGTGAGCCATGTTTTGTTCTCAAGCTGTCATTGTGAAGACATCACTGCCAGCGGTGATCTTGAATTTTAGTATTTTTATGGCTAAATAATGTGGTTGATCCTACAGACGACACCCCCTTGTCCGATCGTCACCAGATTCCACAATGATCTTCTGGATAACCAGGGTGAGAGTAATCTAATTTTCCCGAATTTCGTTAATAAACATTACCACAGGCAGCAATTTGGTATCTTACTGTTTGATCCTCTTTTGCATGACTGAATTGTTTAGCAACCGTACAGACATATCCCTCATCTGATAGTCACCACACTTTATATTGATCTTCGGGCTGACAACTAGATGGGAGCTATCGAATACTTTGAATTTTTTTGGAAAACATTGTCGCCAGCAGTCATCTTCTATTTTGGTTTTTATATACATGTATATCTCTTCATTCGGATAGCCAGTATTACGTAGGTACTTCAACTTTCCGCATTCCTGTCATCATTTGAAATATAAAAATTTACCTGATACATGCACCCTTCAAAATTTGTTTCGTCGTATCTATTTTAATGACCCGTATGGTAATATTGATACAGATATATTTGTCAAACATTTCTTTGTACAATATACAGGTATTTAGTTTGTAACTAAATCTAGAAATATATAATAGTAGCTGGTGGACCCTACTTCGTCCGGGATGTTCCCCTCTGATTTTCGGAGAATTGCGCGATTTAACCTTGAATTGACCATTTTAAAGGTGAACGTCATGTCGGGTCACGATTTGACCCGTCCAAAACACTCCCCGGACAAAAGTCACGACAAAAGTCCCCGTCGAAATCCGCCCGGCTTTACCCGATTTGACCTTGAATTGACAATTTTGAATGTCAAAATCAGGTCAGGGTCATGATTTGACCCACCCGAAACACTCCTGGGACAAAAGTAACAGTAGGTATTATATTTCGTTGAGATACTTCCGTTTTACCAGATTTGACCTTGAATTGATCTTTTTGAATGTCAAAGTCAGGTCGGGATCAAGATTTGACCCGTCCAAAATACTCCCTGGAAATAATTTCCCCTAGGTATAAAATTTCGTCAAATCTGTCCGGCAGTTTTCCCGGCCATAGCTAACAGACAAACAGAAGACAAATGTCCAAAATATATATTAAACTAGCTGATGTACTCGACTTCGTTCGGGCTATTTAGGGAATTGTTTTTGTGATCGCCTCCATCTGGACAGTACCCAGTATATACAGCGTCTGGCCAAACTATTGTTCAATTGGTCCAGAACATGCCTATATCAGCACGTTCGAGAACATGGTCCCACGTGAAATTGGACCCGTCCATATTGCTCCCGGGATCGAAGTAGTCCTACACACAAATTTTTAGTCGGATCGGTCAAGGTCCAGAAACATGCCTATGAGCGAGGTCAAGTTGACACGTTAAATACCAAATCCGAGTCGGATCAGTCGAGCAGTGTTAGAGTGTATAACACATACACGCATGCATTCATGCATACACACATACATACAGACAGGTGTTCCAAAATGTATAATCGATAGCTACAACAATTCTATGGTAGATAGTTCACGGCCGACCTGATGCATGCATCTTAGTTTTCTTGTTTATTATATAGGGTTCAAGAGTACTTGAAAACGGCGATCATTATGTATTCACTGTACTAATGCAAGACGGATAACTCTATTCATATACCACAGGCGCGATAGCAATGCCGCAGAATACTTTATATGTTCAATGCACAGGTCCCTGGCACAATAGACCCCAACCAAAGACATATATATATAAGACCTTTTATATGTCTTTGGGTGGTTGGGGTCTATTGTGCCAGGGACCTGTGGTTCAATGATCGTCCTAGTCTTTTCGATAACAGGTTTGACCTGGAAAATATTTTGGACTGAGTTGGTTATTAATCAAATTTGACTCGAAGAGGAATATCTCATCTATAACATATCCAAATTCCGTTAAAATCCGTTTCGAGCATTTTTTTATAGTATTTTTACAGCTGATTTTTACAGAGATTTTAAAAAGGCCCATTTTCCGGCCTTGCACAGGGTGGGGGGGGGGGGGGTTCCGGGCACGTATGCCTGGGTAGGTGGGTGATGGATGGGACCAACAATTTTTTTTTTCCGCAACTGAATTTTTTTTCTTCTGCTAGTCTTTACTTGCGCCAGTCCATGCTGGACGCAAGTAATGTTTTCGGTGCGGATCTTTGTCTGTTGTCTGTCCTTCCGTGAATATGTTACGTCATACCGGAAGTACATACTGTAAAGAATGCACACGGACTAATATGAAATGGTTGCATCAATTGTATTTTAAATCAACATATATACATAATTTGCATTGTTATCTGGTTTTATTTTGGTTATAAATCGTTCATTAATGAACAATATTGAATGATTTCTTTCTGGAAACCGATCAAGACGCGATGACGTCATGACGCACATCAGGACGTCACAAGCTACATGGGCGCGCAAAACACCAGACATGATCGCGTCGATGTCCAGACAGCTGAGATCCGTATTGCACGGGCAGGCTAAACCATTCTAACTGCCAACAACTTCGTGTTCTATTATTATAAATATATATATACTGCATGAAAAATAAAAGTGGGCAATAGTACTGCCCATTAGAAGCCTATTTTATGTAAATTGAAACACGGGAAATGTGTTTAGATCATGTCTAAAAGATGCGCGCGGAATAGTTTGTTTTCGCAGAGACAGTGTGGTGCGAACAAATTTCTCGAAAGTTTCTTTGAAGTTCAAAACATTTTCGATAGATCATGGTGCATATAAATCATTTCGGCCAAACAGTCGAGCGCGTGGTTCAATTGAGAAACAATTACACTGAAAAATGTGAATGTTGAAACATACGGATTATTAAATGCCCTATTAATTAACTGGGAAAACAACCTTTCACATTTTCAACGCAATAGACATTTTGATGATATGTTCCCGAAGACTGTATAGATCAGTCGCTATAAGGGCATGCTCACATTGACACACTGTTCGCGTGGTCGCGTGTCTTTTATTTATTTGTGTCGGTATTTGTAACGGTTACGTAGCGTTTTTCCGAAGACCCATAACTCCGAAGGTCCGATTCTCCGAAGGTCAGATTCTCCGACGCCCCGATTCTCCGAAAGCCCATAACTCCGAAGTCCCGATTCTCCGAAATCCCATAACTCCGAAAGCCCATAACTCCGAAGGCCTATAACTCCGAACGCCCATAACTCCGAAGGTCTATAACTCCGAAGGTCTATAACTCCGAAAGGCCGATTCTCCGAAGGTCCGATTCTCCGAAGATCCGATTCTCCGAAGATCATTGTTTTATCGCTTATTAAATAAGGTACAGTCCACTGACGGGGTCAATGGGGCCCTAGGAAGACCGCCCCCAAAAAACGTGTCAAATGTCATGTAAACGTCAGGAAATCCCTCCTAGGCATTCAAATATTCACAGTGTTCCTGCCCAGGGGAGCCCCCGGACCAACGATTGGGAGCGACCCCTCCCATGTATGCGCTCCCCAAATCAGGCCTTCGTGATATGCTTTCGGCATATCATATGCATGATATATCCCCCACATATCCCCCACATATGCTAATTAATGTGCAACCCTAAATGGGAATCCTGGCTCCGCCACTGGTGTGCACCGGGTATAATATAACGAAACGCTGCAAGAATGTCAGAGTAGCCTAACATGCACATGCAGGGGCGACAGGTTCTTCCCCGTTCACCCCTGTACATTTTACTCTGGCATCTCATGGGCCAACGTAACGTTATAGTATCTGATGTATAGTCAGTGGCGGCCAGGATTCCCATTTAGGTGGGGGCAGTAGGAAAAGTTTGAATATTTTGATGCCCCATGAACGATTTCCGGGCGTTTACATGACATTGGACATGTTTTGGTAGGGGCCCTTATTGTCTGAAATAGCAAGTATAGAGGTTTAATGGGGGCAGTGGGAATTTTGGGACCCCTTGGCTTCGCCACTGGACTGTACACTATTTAGTAAACGATAACACCCCGATAAAACAAAATCTTCGGAGAATCGGACCTTCGGAGAATCGGACCTTCGGAGTTATGGGCCGTCGGAGAATCGGGCCTTCGGAGTTATAGGTCTTCGGAGTTATAGGTCTTCGGAGAATCGGCCCTTCGGAGTTATGGGCTTTCGGAGAATCGGATCTTCGGAGTTATGGGCCGTCGGAGAATCGGGTCTTCGGAGTTATGGGCCGTCGGAGAATCGGGTCTTCGGAGTTGTGGACCGTCGGAGAATCGGGTCTTCGGAGTTGTGGGCCTTCGTAGTAATAGGTCTTCGGAAAATCGGTCTGACACCATTTGTAACTTACTTTGACGTTTTTTGCCGCTGAAGTGCTATGGCATACACGCTTGACATCATTCTAGTCAAACTAGTAATTTAACTCAATTGGTATATAATATATATTAGCATCATCGGCAATCAATCATCTTCACACCCTTCATGTAAACGATGTCTCTATTGTTCTATATATATGTCAAACAACTCCTACGTATCATTATAGGGTGATTCTCCCGTAAACGAGCAAACCCATGTCCTGCGTTATTAGTTCATCCTATGAAAAACAATGGCCACCATACATAAAAGTGATGGTAATGATCTTGTAGCTCACGATACAGGCATTTATTAGAGAATTTCGGGTTTAGTATGGACGTGTGACAACATATATGCCATGTGTATATTACAGGCTACGTACCCCGAAACAGCATGCCCCAAATCAAAGGCATTCAACTTCCCTGATTGTTCCCATTCGCCACCGAACGATTTATCTTTAAACCAATTAATATTCTTGTGCGGAATTTTGCACTGAACGCCATGCAATTCGTATAATTTTTATGAAATTAAATATTTAGTTAGTGGAAAGCATGTGAAGTCTTCCAAAAGCATGTCCCGTAGAATCATTACCCAAACGCACGATAAAGACGGCTGATATTTTCACCAGAAACATAACTTGTTCATATCTATGGTTGCATCGTGGAGTAAATATCCTTTACTGTCTAGAAAAAATAAACCCAGGTTATGTTTCCTTGAATAATTTTTCAAAATCAACCTTTGAAACTAGAAATCGCTAGCGTATGTTTATTCAGCGTCATTACACAAACGCAGACCATTTGAATGTTACATGCTGCAGGCGAACGATTAAAAGTTTTTTTCGAAAGCTCACAGCGGTTGTTTGTTCATAAACTTGTTCATTTTCATAGGTGATGGATATTCAAAATATAAGAGCGCGCTGAAACGAAAATCGTCATTACCCAAACGCGTCATTACCCAAACACTCCTTCTGTTTGGGTAATGACGCAATTTTAATTTTGAAATATCCAGAGACGCAAACACGATCTAACAAATAAAACATGTTAAGGGATGATCTGGGTGTAGATAAAAAGAACAAATATGACATATGGATTAGTTTTAGTGCGTTTGTATAAAATCGGGGGGGGGGGGGGGGGGTGTGAGTGAATGAGTGGTGGGGGGGGGGGGGGCTGATCAACGGAAACTAACGAATTCTCTAAATGGATTGACGTTTACATCAAACAATCTCAGTGAGAAGCAGATGAGAGTTTGAAAGTCAATTATTTCCGTACTTTTCAACAATCGTTCTGCCTGCGGGGCGATTTCCGGCTCGTGTGTTATAGCAACGGCGTCAAAATACACATTTTGGACCATCAGAATATCTCGCTGACAATTCTATCTGATTGAGGGCACCGAGAAACCCCTAAATACCAAATTTCAGTTCAATATCTTGAAACATGTAAGAGAAATCCATCGACAATGTTTTCTACTCTAAATTATCATTGCAATTTGGCGAACCCCTTGGGGAACATACTTTGATTGATGTATGTTCACGTTGTCTACATCAGAGTTCCTCGATCGTTTGGAGTCAAACCAAGTGTACGAGGGACCAGGACATGCCCGACTTGATAGGAATCGCCTTTTATGCGATCAAAATCTGTTTCCAATTATCATATCTGAACGCTGTATTCGTTGACCTCTTAGAGAGTTTGAACTCTAAGTCACGCCCACAAAGCACATCAATTTCCACCACGTATATTCAAATGGCCGTATCTCATAGACGTCTCAACGTGCGGAGCTACGCAATACGTCGTTTGGACGGATACATCATCGGCTACTCAAACAATATATACTCATAACGATAATTCAACTATTAAAGGGCACATGTCAACATGTTTTGGAGAAAGAGCGAATTTGACAATGACGTTGTCCTGATTCAACCCCCAAAAAAAAACGTCATTGGCACATGCTGTAATGAACGACCTTGATTGACCTTGACCTGGCCCTATAATTTTGCCAAATGTCATTTTCGTGGTCACCAATATCTGTGCTACATACTCACATAAAATTCATCGGCATGTGACAAACTTTTATTTCCCAGAATTTTCTGGACGAAATAGTTCATTTAATGGAGAATCACCCATTAGTGTAATAGATCAACTTGAAATAGTCTGTCCGTATACACAAATATTTCAGCGATGAATGAACTGAGATTTGATATCTAGATTTGTTTTTATCGATCTCTCAAACGAGGAGCCAACACCCGTGGTTCAAAGTGGTGTTGGTAAGACAAAACAAAACATGTCAAATGTGTGATGGGCGCAAGTATAGGCAGCTCCAGTGAGTGCATTCTAGTTTTGACTGTTTTTGCAATGAGTCTGGCTTAAAACACCTTAAAATAAGAGAAATATAATGTAATTCTAACTGCTAAACTGACTACAGGCAGTTATCGTGTTGGATTTTGTTGCAAATTTTGAAATCCAAGATGGCCGCTGGCAGCCATGTTTTTTGGCCGAATGACCCCAAAATGACTCGTATTTACATGTCAATGTTGACATCCATGACAAATAGTATGCACAGAAATTCACATCTGTTTACGGTGAATTCCCCCCCCCCCGCAAATCTCTGTTTTAGTGTTAAAAGGGGGGTGGGTGTCCAAATATGGTCGGAAAAACTGACGAAAATGGAAAAAATTTGGACGCAGGGGCGGGTGGGTCCCAACAAGGGTCGAAAGTAAAAAAAAATCAGCATACGTACAGGTCTGAAATTTTTTTCCGCCACCCCCCCCCCCCCCTGTGAGAAGTAGGTTTTTTCCACAATATTCCAAATCGGCGACACGAGAACGCTTTATATTACTCGTCCATCCTATATATACGAGAACGCTTTATATTACTCGTCCATCCTATATATACGAGAACGCTTTATATTACTCGTCCATCCTATATATACGAGAACGCTTTATATTACTCGTCCATCCTATATATACCAGTTTGTGTGAAATTATAGTACCGCAGCGAACAAAGTGACAAGGACAGAAAATAATGCAATCGCGGGCACGAATTGGCGGTCAAAATGGCCGCAACTCCAAGCCATGCTACGACGAAAGCAACATATTGGCCGGATAATCACCTATATAGAAGTGAAAATACGTATTGGTAATTTACAAGCATGTTGTTAAATATCAGTAAATGTCTACATATGATTAAAACAGATCCATCTGAATGTTTATCGGTTAGTGCAACGCAAGTTAAACCCAATGACTTATTATTTTACGTTTTTAAAGATGCATAATCCGAATTAAGGCTCCCAAATTACTATTTCTTTGGCTTCGGGGGTCAAAAATATTTGATTCGAGTCGAGGAACCCACCCATCAAAGCTCGGAGTGATCAGATATAGATTTTTGAAGTTTGTTATTTCTCGAGATGTGCAATTATTTGTGGTCCAGAAAACAGTTGTCAAACCGGCGCTCTCGCCATGAGTCCAATTCGTGCTTAGAAAATTTACACTTACGCGACATATAGCTATATAGAGGGCGCAGGCTGTATTGACGAGCCGATTGAGCTGAAATTTGGTAATTATAGTCATTCCCGTACGAGAACTGCACATGCCAATCTACAAGACCAGACATGGTCAGCGTCATGCGTTTTGAATATCAATTACCATATCTGGACTGAAAATTTCGGCTAACATATCCAAATTAAAAAAAAAAAGAATCGCAGTTTCCTGATGGTACCAGGAGACTTCCCTAAACCTGATTCGTGCTCTCCAACTCACAAATTTTCCACTTTTTTTTTTAGCTGAAATTTTATTTCACGTTGGATCGATATTCAACGGATATTCAACGGATATTTGTGTGAAGTTAGTTGGACGTTCGATATTCAACGGATATTCGGCACTTTAAAAATAATAAAAAAAATAAATTCGTTTTATGCATGAGGGGTGCGCCATGAGTCCAATTCGTGCTCTCCCTCTCAAACTTCGTCCGAAATTCCGCGCCTTTCCTGTTTTCCAGACCATAGCTGGACTTATATAAGTATGATGATTTTAGTGATCATGCAGCATAGTGCTTGTGTCTCATGAAAACCCATGCACGCCATCCCTTGTGCGCAAGTTAATTTTAATGTACACTCAGCCGTGTAGGGGCATGACGATATAGGGGTTGGGTTTGCGTACTTATATAGTGCACGGGGACACTGCCGTGTCTGTTTGAACACGTAACGTGCATGTTTTCACGACTGGTTACATGTAGAGCCGCGGTGAACACTATATGCGCATGTTCTCAAGACTTATCACGTGTATAGGTACGCGGCGACAGAGGGTTTTGATGTACGTACATACTGCATGGCACAATGTCGGTCTATATGGACATTTCATGTGTACGTTATCAAGACTGGTAACAGGGACGCGTCGACACAGGGTTGAGGTGCACGCATACTCATATTATTTGGGATACTGTCGGATCTATTTTAAAATTGCATGAGCATGCTCTCAATCTGGTCACCCGTAGGGACGTGGCGACATGGGGTTGGGTGTACGTACTTATATTGCATGGGACACATTCTGGTCTATTTTATAAAGTCATGTGTATGTTCCAAATGCAGGTCACGCATGGACCTGTCAGATTGGGTTGGTGTGGTCCGGGTACTTATATTGCATGGGACATTGTTGGGTCTATTTGAGCAGTTCGTGTGTGTTTCTCATGGCTGGTCTCTTTACTGCATGCCCCTTGGACCAGACAGAAATGTTTCATTATCACCCCTACCCTCGGGTTAATAATTTCCAACATATGCAGCAAGTTTTAATTGTTATGAGAAAAAAGGGCCAAACCTCAAACTAATTGCAACACAATGTTTCATAGCAGGAATAAGTTTATTAACCCATTATAAACAACATACTAAAAATAAAAAATGATCAAGAAAGGCGAAATTGATCAATTTTGTGAAATAAATTTGGTAAAATACTCAATTTATGCCTTTTCAAGGATGTTTATAATAAACTCAATTTCACAAGTCCTTCCATTTGTATATCCATTGTGTAGAGTACAAAATTCTGTATACAGAGCAGAAAACATTTTCCAATACGTTGATTATTTTTCGAGTTATGTACCTCCAAAATTGGGAGCTTGTCTAATTGTGGAGACTCAATTTCTAAGAATTAGCTAAAATCCACATTTTATGGTCCAGTATTAAAAAAAGGATATCTTGCTGTTGTATTAATTTCCTAACTAGATTGTGCACAAAAAATGATTACTTTATGCATCTATGATTAAGAAGACAAAAATGTTCTTAAACAAAATGAATGTTCCATTGCATAGACAAATTTGCCTTGTGACACAGAACTGTTATGATGAAATACCATATTTGAAGTCATACATCTTGATTCATTGATATCCATATGCCCTGTATTTCTAAAAACCTCTTAAGAATATTAGGTTACATACACTGTGTTGGGCTTGCTAAACACAGTTGTGCCAAAAAAAAACTTATGGCCTGATGAATCCTTAGTGTTGAATATTTTCCAAAAAATGCCATGTTGGACTGTTTTTTGATGTTTTTGTCCATTTTAAAAGGTATTTTTGTGCACAAATAGTAAACAACAATGAACACAATTAGTGTGTAATGTGTATAAACATTTGAACGTTCCTCCTAAAACACTTATGTTGGAAAAAAATAGGATTACATTGATTAAGCCAATCAACAGTTACTGGATTTCACCTTATTTTTCAAGAAACTGACTCCAAATTTGAACGTTGATAATAGGGTAGGTGTAATCACAAAAGGCTATAATCTTGTCATCCCATATTCTAGTCATTGCAGACAAAATTTGTTTTATTCCAGTTTGTGTAGATTGTTTCATTAGTACTTTAGTGGAGGTATATTTAGAACTTAATGGGCATGTCATATAGAACAATCCCGAAATAATAATTCGCCATCGAGTGGCAACACAAAAGGAGTGCAGCTCTGAATATGAACATCAGATCAGGAAGCAGTAAACTCTATATGAAAGAGTGTAAACGAACATTGCTTTTACTAATTATATACAAAATCCTTTACTAATGGACAAAACGCCCCGAAATCGCATTTTTAGAAACAAGTTAATACTGAGGATTCATTGGGCCATAAGTTGATTTTCTACACAATGTTTTTGGATATTCCTTCACAGTATGTTTAACCATGTATACTTAAGCTATTATGAGAAATGCAGGGAATATGGATTTATATTTATTGAGTTGTATGACCTCAAATATCCTATTTCATCACGCCGGTTCTCGATCACGGGCAAATAAGAATATATTTTTTATTTTTGTCTTCTCAATCATAGATGCATAAGGAGATCATTTTTGTTTGTGCACAAACAAGAGAAGACATTAATAAAAGAACAAGAGATCCGTTCAGTTTTCTTTAGTTTTCAAAATACAAGCCCATAAAAAATGGATTTTAGCTAATTTTGGGAAATTGCGGCTCTGAAATTAGATAAACTCCCAATTTTGGAGGCAAATAACTCGAAAAATACTGAACGTATCTGGGAAAAGTTTTCTGTTCTGTATTCAGGATTGTCTACGCACTTTAAGAAATGGATATACAAATGGAAGGCCTTGTGAAATATTAGTTTTATAGACATTGTTGAAAAGCCATAAATTCAGTATTTTACAAAATTTTGACAGATTTATATAACAAAATTCACAAATTCATCAATTTCGCCTTTCTTGATTCTTTTATATTTTTAGCATGTTGCGTAATTGTGATGGGCTAATGTATATATTCCCAACGAGAAACTTTTGTTGCAAATACACGTGTGTCTTTCTAAATCATGAGGCCGAATTTAGGGGCTAATTGTGTTATAAATATATATATTAAATTTATAATACTTTTCAAATATACGTGATTAAATCTTGTAAAATAGTTCATGGGGATCTGATGCATGCATCTTCTTTTCTTGTAAGAATATTTCTGTATATAGCCACGCGGGATCATGCGTGTTGTGCGTAACTGTTCATCTATAATGCCATTGAGTGTTTAAAGATCAATCCACACCGGACGCGAGCGAGCGATTTTTACGGCCGTTTTCTGTCGTCCGTAGCGGCTCTATATAAGCGCGCGATTTTTATATTCACACCGAACGCGACTGGATCGCTTCGTCGCGCGCGATAGTTTGTGTAGATAATGATAGTTTGTGTAGATAATCGATTGAGTGCATCATTTACAGACAGGTCACAAATACAATGTATACGGACATTTTAATCAGAATTTGCTAAACATATACATGTAAGAGTTTTTCAAACTAATTTAATTGTAAAATATAGTATGTCAAGTGGAATGGTGCACGGGCTTCCTATAAATTCTCACATCAATTGCGTTTAATTGAATTTAATTCTATAATTCCAGCTTGTGATTTTTTTTATCCAGGTGGGGGATGCAAATTGTGGACAAAGTTACTTCACAAGCTTGGAATGGATTGGGACCAAAAATTTACCAGACGATCCTGTTATTACGTTGATCTCTTGCCAGGCATTTTCTCTTCTCCTCCACCACCTTTGTTATCGCGACGATTAATGAATCTGTCGCCTTCAGATAGGATGAATACGGCCGTATAAATATCCTATTTGACAGCGACCCAATTATCCCGCTGGTTTGCCACAAAGCGAGAAATCGACGAAGCATAAAATAACTGCTGTGATCGACTCGTGGTCAGCGATTTAGTCGCTTGCAGTCTGAATATAAAAATCGCGCGCTTTGAACTGCTACAGGTTGTTCCACACCGGGCGCGAGCGAGCGATTATAACGGCCGTTTTCTAACGTCCGTATCTATAGCAGTTCAAAGCGCGCGATTTTTATGTTCACACCGCAAGCGACCGACTCGCTGACCACGAGGCGATTATAGCAGTGATTTTATGCTTCGTCGAATTGTCGCTTTGTTGCAAACCAGCGAGATAATTGGACGGCTCTCAAATAGGTGTTAAAACGACCGTTATTTTTCTATTTGATGACGGCACACTGATTTGTCGCCGCGATAATGGAGGATTTTAGCGAGAGGCTAATAATCTAAGTACAACGCATATGTGTCTGTATGGCACATGTGTGTCTGTATGACTGTGTGTATGTATGTATGCATGTATGCCATGTGTGTCTGTATGACTGTATGTCTCTATGACCAAATAATTAAACCATTTATTTTTGTTATTTTTCGTGACTGAAATTCCACCTTAGATTACTATATTCAGTTTATTCCTTGTAAAGAACTAAAATCATGGACCGTATAATCTGCTCCATTGGCTGGTGAATTATATTTTGGTATAATCAGGGGAAATGATAACGAATATAACGAGGCTAGTTCATTCTAAAAGACGTTCTGGTAAACATGAGACAATGCATTCATCAACTAACAATAATCGCGTATTACCGGGTCGGAGCACTATTATAACTAATGTGTAGAAACGATTACACATTAAATGTGTAAACCCGGTTAATACATGTGCCGTTCTACATATAATGTGTACATTTTATTACACACACTTGTGTAAGAATGTAGATCGTGCGCATTGCGTGCCTTCAGTTTCATAGTCTGCTACATGACGACCATATTGTTTGAGTATATGTTTTGGAATACAATTTACTACTGTCTCATTATCCATGTAATTTTGAGTGGCGAGAATATACAAATTGTAGACAAGGAATGTAAGTTCAGAATTCCGACTTGTGAGTATTGTACTAATGATAATTGAGGATATATTTGTTAAAACTTTCATGAAGAATACTGCTCTTACTCTTGTTTATATGATTGTTGTAATACGTTAATACTAATCACGTGCAACCACGCCACGACCATGGTTTGTTCATTTAAAACGAAAACTCACACATGACAGAGCAAAATATTACGTACCATTGTACGCCATGAAAGTTTTAACATATAAATCTCCATTTGCCATGAATACTATATACCCACAGTTCGGAATACTGAACTTTACATTCTTGTCTACGATATATATGTGTAAGAATTTACACAACATGTGTAAGGCATAGGTGTTGATTTTATGCACACCAGTTTTAAGAATAAAATTATTCGCCACCCCCCCTCACCAACCAATTCAGATCGCCGATTTTCGTTCGCAATTCCACTTCCAGTTCTATCAAATGATTGATTATGATTGCAGGAACGTCTAATCTAATGCAAAACAATAACAAGCTCATCTGACTCCATGTTTTAAGTATAAAATTATTCGCCACCCCCCTCACCAACCAATTCAAATCGCAGAATTTTTGTTCGCAATTCCACTTCCAGGTCTACAAAATGATTGTTTATGATTGAATAATCGTCTAATCTAATGCACAAAATAAAAAGCTATTGTGACATCCAAGTTTTAAGAAAAAAGTTATTCGCCACCCCCCCCCCCCCCCCCCCCCCAACCAATTCAGATTTCACATTTTTGTTCGCAATTCAACTTCCAGTTCTATCAAATGATTGTTTATGACCGAAGAATCGTCTAATCTGATGCACAAAATGAAAAGCTCATCTAGCATCCAAGTTTTAAGAATAAAGTTATTCGCCACCTCCCCCCCCCCCAACCCACCAACCAATTCAGATAGCAGATTTCACATTATTTCGCTATTCAACTTCCTGTTCTATTAAATGATTGATTATGATTGCAGGATCGTCCAATCTAATGCAAAACAATAACTAGCTCATCTGACATCCACATTTAATGAATAAAATTATTCGCCACCCCCCCCCCCCCCCCCTCACCAACCAATTCAGATTTAAGAATTGTGTTCGCAATTCCACTCCCAGTTTTATAAAATGATTGTATATGATTGAATGATCGTCTAATCTAATGCACAATATAAGAAGCTCATCTGACATCCAAGTTTTAATATTAAAGTTATTCGCCACCCCCCCCCCCCCCCCCCCCCCCCCCCACCAACCAATTCAGATCGCAGATTTTATATTTATTGATCGCTATTGCACTTCCAGTTCTTTGAAATGATTGTTTATGGTTGAAGAATCGTCTCATCTAATGCACGAAATAAGAAGCTCATGATCTGTTCATCTGACATCCAAGTTTTAAGTATAAAGTTATTCGCCATCCCCCCTCCCCAACCAAGCAATTCAGAACGGAGATTTTTTTTCGCAATTTCACTCCAGTTCTATAGAATGATTGTTTATGATTAAAGGATCGTCTAATCTAATACAAAGAACAAGAAACTCATCTGACATCCAAGTTTTGAGATTAAAGTTATTCGCCACCCACCCCCTCCCCCAACCTATTCAGGTCACAGATTTGTTTTCGCAATTCCACACTACCAGTTCTAGAAAATGATTGTTTATGATTAAGGGATCGGCTAATCCAATGCACAAATGAAGAAATCTAACTGACGTCCGAGATTTAAGAATACTTTTATTCTCCACCCCATCTCAAATTCCAATGACAAATATTTGTCCAAAATGTACTTCTAAACCTTTAAACGAACGCCTAATGTAATACACAAATCCTTACATATAATGCACAACAAATAATCTGACACCAAGTTTTTGACCAATAAACGGTACACCTTCCCCCACCCCCTAAAATCCTCAATCAGTTATGCAACACCCCATCCCCTCCTCCCCTCATCCATCTCCACCTGTCATACAGATCACATAATTTTTAGCTAAAATATGCTTGTATGCCGTATTTGAAGTTCCAGTGTTAGGAAAAAAATGTTATGTACCCCCCTTCTCATATTGCAACCCAACTCACAGTCTTTTGCGTAAGGACTGACAATCATTATTCCCGATGCTCGAGATCACCATACTCTCCGTATGTGGAGTAAATAAAGAAAATATATAAACGCTATACGCCACCCGGGTGGCGAATAGCGATTTCTATGTTATATGACTATTCGCCACCCGGGTGGCGAATAGCCAATGCCTATGTCTTCTGCTGTGTTCGTTATTATAATGTTTCTTCTTATTCAAAAATAGTATGATTATATGATATCGATGGATTATCAGATACACGTATGTACTATCATCTAGTCTTATAGCAATTTCATGTTTAAAATATTTTGTTTCGTTAAATGCAGTCGTTTTGCACAATAGTCTATATATAGACAACAGACATATGTTCTAGGGACGTGGTTAGATGTTTCCTCAAATTTCAGGCCAACTGCACCCCCCATTGAACCAAACATCAATCTCACAGGTTCGCAGAATTCCATTTGCTCCCCTTGGAAATATCCAACCTGACAAACACCAAGATTGGAAAATTACCAACTTTTACTGGTTGAAAAAATCAAACAATGAGAACAATGCCAACCTATATATGGTGTCAAATTAATGTCCAACTAATGTTGTGTCATGCATGAAATGTCCGACTGCTGGAATGTACCAAAGTTTAGTTTAGATATATTTATTTCAAATATATGTCAAATTTAGATAACACATGATATATATAACACATACATTTGTTTATACATACAAAGGAATTGGGGGGCAAGTGCTGATTCACTCTGTTATTTCACTGAAAAAATAAATAATTAGTAATGGCAAAGCAACATGACTACCAAAACAAGTTGAACATATATACAGATAACTGGAAACCCCCTCTCCCGAGTTAGTCATAAGTTTGTATATGTATTTATTTAAAATCGGGTTTGTTTGTTGCGTTTGCTGGCTTGTACGTATCATTATTTGGAACAGTTAGTCAAAATAATCCTGATTTTCCTCACGTATGAATGACTGCACAGCTAAGCAAATTGTACCAAAGTTCGGGGTGGGGGTCGAGACACCCAACCAACCCCTGTTCACGTCCCTGTTCAACTGACAAGTTTCGTGTGTTCTTCACAACATCTTCGGAATTTGATTCAGGAGGCCAATAGCTGTCACGTTTAGATATGCTTGCCCTCATCAATAAACACACTTTAACTTGAAAAAAAAAGATGCGATTGGCAGCAAATTATGTGCCGTGTATATACACATAGAAGAAAAGCATGACTTTCACAACAAACATGAACTTTATAAATATAAGATACAAATGATACTTGTGTCAAATACATGAGTCATGTTTGACGCTGGGAGAACATTAAACATAGTTTCTGAGACCACGTGGATTTCAAAATCTGACCTAGAATCGGGAATTAGCCCCGCCCCCGTAATCGGCTTCGGATTCTCAATCCGATTTTTAGCGAAATAACGACTCTGGCTGGGCGGTTACGAACGTGACTGGGTGGGTACGAACCTGGTTGGGTTACGAACTATCATTTCAGCCAAACCTTGGCTGTTTATTTCACACCGGTTTCTGGGATAACCTGTGTGTCGACTGAGAACCTGCGTGTCAATTGAGGAGAACACACGGAGGATTTGTGTAAATGTTAGCCCAAACGACATTTCTAAGTAACGACGACTTTGTTGTTTATTTCGAGGAATAATACCGCATCATATGAATTCAGCCCAAATATATTGACAGGTGTCAAGGGTCTAACTCTATACTGAGCAATAAAAAACTAATATTAATAAATACCGAGTATATTTAATTTAACGCCAATGGGTCGTTTATGTGCGTTTAAGAGTGTATTTATGCCTAAAGCAAAGTGAAATAACGATCTTAAAATGAATTGGCCGGTATATTTTATTAGTTATCAGGGTTAACAGGGTCGTAGTTGCATAAATTACAATATAGTTTATGTTTATGCTAAGATAACTTGATCGGTATTGAGGTTAACACAAATCCCATATATGGAAATTCCAAATATGGAAAGTGACGTGCGCAAAACAGCTGCATCTCGGTTATATCTGGGTCAGATATATTTATAGCGAAGAAATGTTGTCAAATTCCACGTCTGAATACGCGTCTTATTCTCACTTATATCAGTTTGATTCTATGTGTTGTTGTGTATTGTATTACTTTGATCAAGGTTGCGCTTTTGTTATTCTCACAAAAGGTAAATTTGATGCGTGTTTGATGCGTGTTTACATTTCAAAATTGCGTCGGCCATGTACAGTAACACTACAGTGCGACGGAATTCCACATTCCTTAATTACGAGACTAATTTATCGAATGAGGTCAAATTTTCGCATATAACAAGACTCGTATGTTATTCTGCACCATTCTGACGAGTGCCGAATTTCATTTCGCATTATTTTCGTGTTTATCGAAAAATAATCGTTCTCTATGCCTATATATGGACTGGAGATTCCCATGTAAATATTTTCAACCAAAAAAAATTCATTGTTTTGCCAATTTCAAGCTAGTTTATAGCATGGTCATGGCATAATTTGGCCTAGCGAGTGTCGGTAGACGTTTCTTGAGTGTGCACAACAAATTTAGGTCCCAACGAAGCAGGCTAAAATCCTGAAATTTGTCAATTTTACTTTGCGTGTGAAGAAAATATTCATTTAAACTTCCAAAATTGGTTGAAATATGCTCAACAGCATTCAGTTGAATGGTGACATTATTTATAGTCACCGACTAACTTCCACGATGAATCAAAATTGTTTTTATTGGTGACAATTATGTCGCGAGAGATAAAAATGTAAATTTTTTAAAGAAAATGTTAAATTTTAGCTCATTTTAAGACTTTAATTGCTTGTAGATCGGTGTTAATTATCTTCGTCAATGATGTCATGTCACGCTTGTTAATAATTCATTTGTTCGGAAATACTTATTGGGGGTCGAAATGTATAAAATTTAACTACCACCACTTCCAAAAACAACACCGATAAACAATAACGCTCTTTGTTCCATGCAATGGAAATGGTTATTTATTGTCCTGATATCAGTGATATAAATGAATGCCTAAAATTAGTATTATCCTGAAATAAATTTATGCCACTTTGGCGAACATGGGAACCACGGTACAATATATGCCATTTAGGCACACTTCAGAGTGAAATCAGGGCTTATATTTCGGCGAGAATCCAAATCTAGATTCTCGTAAATATTCTCGCAAATTACCCTGGATTCTCGTGAAAAAGTATACATGGATTCTCGCAAAATCAGATGAAATATATGCCCTGGAAATATAGCAAATCGTTTAATGCTTTAGAATTTTTGTTTTCGGAGATTTATATATATGCTTAAAGACATATTATGGACTTGTTATGGACTTTTTCGGGTGCGAGAAATTGATAAGTTAGTGCTCAGGCACTTTGCCAACCTGGGGAATGTTATCATTCTACTAACATCACTGAAAATTTCCCAAAAAATCTGCCACACCACTTCATAGAGAACATCGTCTGAACTACTCCAAATTGTAAATATTTACATCTCGATTCGGGTCGCAACTATCGGCTATAATTAAACAAAAATGATTTCGCCATCGAGAGTCATTGCATTTAACTAATATATAAGAATGACGTTGTGTATCATCCATTTGGATTAATATTCGTAACGAATAACTACTTTGAGAAAGATTATTCTTAATTTCTATTTGATCACTCTGCCCGGTGTCTGCCGGAGTGTTTCACATCACTTTAATCAAGGAAGACTGTTCAGAAAAACTGTATTTCAAGAAATCGTTTAATGCTTTAGAATTTTGGTTTTCGGAGATTTATATATATGCTTAAAGACATATTATGGACTTGTTATGGACTTTTTCGGGTGCGAGAAATTGATAAGTTAGCGCTCAGGCACTTTGCCAACCTGGGGAATGTTATCATTCTACTAACATCACTGAACATTTCCAAAAAAATCTACCACCCCACTTCATAGAGAACATCGTCTGAACTACTCCAAATTGTAAATATTTACATCTCGATTCGGGGCGCAACTATCGGCTATAATTAAACAAAAATGATTTCGCCATCGAGAGTCATTGCATTTAACTAATATATAAGAATGACGTTGTGTATCATCCATTTGGATTAATATTCGTAACAAATAACTACTTTGAGAAAGATTATTCTTAATTTCTATTTGATCACTCTGCCCGGTGTCTGCCGGAGTGTTTCACATCACTTTAATCAAGGAAGACTGTTCAGAAAAACTGTATTTCAAGAAATCGTTTAATGCTTTAGAATTTTTGTTTTCGGAGATTTATATATATGCTTAAAGACATATTATGGACTTGTTATGGACTTTTTCGGGTGCGAGAAATTGATAAGTTAGTGCTCAGGCACTTTGCCAACCTGGGGAATGTTATCATTCTACTAACATCACTGAAAATTTCCCAAAAAATCTGCCACACCACTTCATAGAGAACATCGTCTGAACTACTCCAAATTGTAAATATTTACATCTCGATTCGGGTCGCAACTATCGGCTATAATTAAACAAAAATGATTTCGCCATCGAGAGTCATTGCATTTAACTAATATATAAGAATGACGTTGTGTATCATCCATTTGGATTAATATTCGTAACGAATAACTACTTTGAGAAAGATTATTCTTAATTTCTATTTGATCACTCTGCCCGGTGTCTGCCGGAGTGTTTCACATCACTTTAATCAAGGAAGACTGTTCAGAAAAACTGTATTTCAAGAAATCGTTTAATGCTTTAGAATTTTGGTTTTCGGAGATTTATATATATGCTTAAAGACATATTATGGACTTGTTATGGACTTTTTCGGGTGCGAGAAATTGATAAGTTAGCGCTCAGGCACTTTGCCAACCTGGGGAATGTTATCATTCTACTAACATCACTGAACATTTCCAAAAAAATCTACCACCCCACTTCATAGAGAACATCGTCTGAACTACTCCAAATTGTAAATATTTACATCTCGATTCGGGGCGCAACTATCGGCTATAATTAAACAAAAATGATTTCGCCATCGAGAGTCATTGCATTTAACTAATATATAAGAATGACGTTGTGTATCATCCATTTGGATTAATATTCGTAACAAATAACTACTTTGAGAAAGATTATTCTTAATTTCTATTTGATCACTCTGCCCGGTGTCTGCCGGAGTGTTTCACATCACTTTAATCAAGGAAGACTGTTCAGAAAAACTGTATTTCAAGAAATCGTTTAATGCTTTAGAATTTTGGTTTTCGGAGATTTATATATATGCTTAAAGACATATTATGGACTTGTTATGGACTGTTTCGGGTGCGAGAAATTGATAAGTTAGTGCTCAGGCACTTTGCCAACCTGTGGAATGTTATCATTCTACTAACATCACTGAAAATTTCCAAAAAAATCTACCACCCCACTTCATAGAGAACATCGTCTGAACTACTCCAAATTGTAAATATTTACATCTCGATTCGGGGCGCAACTATCGGCTATAATTAAACAAAAATGATTTCGCCATCGAGAGTCATTGCATTTAACTAATTTATAAGAATGACGTTGTGTATCATCCATTTGGATTAATATTCGTAACAAATAACTACTTTGAGAAAGATTATTCTTAATTTCTATTTGATCACTCTGCCCGTTGTCTGCCGGAGTGTTTCACATCACTTTAATCAAGGATGACTGTTCAGAAAAACTGCATTTCAAGATCACCAAACAACTTTCCTTTTTAGGGCCACCACATCTTTCCAAAGATGTACTTCTTCCATTTTGCTATCAAAGACCGAAAAATGTCGTTAAACTAGAGATCCAAATACCCACTAAGGGCCCCTATATCTTGAAATATTAAAGACCAAGAATGTCGTTAAACTATAAAGACCGAAAAATGTCGTTAAACTAGAGATCCAAATACCCCCTATATCTTGAGATATTATAAAGACCGAAAAATGTCATTAAACTATTAAAGACCGAAAAATGTCGTTAAACTAGAGATCCAAACATCCCCATCCCCTATTTTTTTAGACAATTAAGAACGAAATATGTCGTTACACCATTAATACATAATTTGTGTTTATGAAAGTCTGGCACCCATTAGCAGTTTGTTTTCAGTACATTTTAATATTCATTGGAACGTAAACAATTATTCGCTGACAGAAATCATGTTAATATCGCCTTTCGTTACTGGTTTCCTCGACTCAAATATTTCTCACTGCTCAATACTTATAATTAAAAAAAAAAATTCTGTGTTTTGTGTCACTTCTTAATAGCATTATGTATTCTGCTATTGACAAGAAACAAAGTTGCAGTATACCTTAAAGGTACGGAAGGCCTTGGTGGGTATCCTGTGAACATATTTCCACCTGTCAAAAACCGCTACAAACGAAAATAATATTCAAATATAGACATACTTGAGAAATATTTCATAAACAGTATGTTATTGTCGTAAATTTGACGATTGTTATGTAAACAAAGCATAAAAAGTTACTTTCTTGGTGTTTCTTTATATTATGATGGTAAACATAAAGAGCGTTCTTTGTTGCTCAATTCCTTATTTGGAAATACTAAAGAGCGTTTATACCATTTGTGTGTGATTAGCCAGTAGCATTGTGCTGCCTTCTATAACACAATCAGACTCTTGTTTAGGTAAAATTGAGTAGGTCTTTATGTGAGCATGATGTTTACGCGATAGTGATCGTATATTTGAACCAAAATGTATGCGTTTTAATATTTTTCTGTTTACGGTGTTTGGAACAAATATGAATATTTTCGACAACTAAGCCCCCTCGTCCCTTTAATATAATTAATATAACATCCCTCATCCAATAATCTCCAAATTGCATATCTAATTTCAATCCTAGTTACACGTCACGCCGCCCCTCATCATTTGCCAATTGTACAAAAATTATTGAAAAAATGGCCCTCCCGCCCGCCGACATTTACCTCTGATTTTTTTTTATCATCGGTCCGCACCAAAATTGAGCACACGTCCCTATATAATATACCTATTTAAACCGAGTATACACGGTGGTGTAATAGATCAACCGTTAATTTAACCGTTTAGGTAGCATATTTCCACGTATACGTTATCACGACAAATCCCTGCTGATCTGTTATTAATGAACCAAACACTTAACATGTCAACACACTCTGGCCCGCCAATGCTACAGTGTATAAACGTAACGGGGCAAATATGCACATTATATTGGCAGCTAACGAGAGCATTCATCATCAGCAATCTGCTCACCCCTTTTAGCCGATACGATAGAAACTAAACGATTTGTTACTTCTAATTACCCGTACTTAATTACACTACTTGCGTGTTAATAAAGTACGACCCCATTACCACTAAAGGTGAAACATGGGATTTAGAACATTAATATTCACTCTTACATAGTTCCACATTCAAGGTGTAATCGTATGTCAGTTGTAACGTTGTGAAACTGCAACCGAACTGAATTATTCTATGCTAAATAGTTCATGGCTGACTTGATGCATGCATCTTAGTTTTCTTGTGCTAACTAATGCTTAAAAGATTCGTTATGCTGATATACAACCCTTACAAATTAGCCAAAAATCCGACACCTGAATCCAATATGGCGGAAATATGCTATTTTTCTGACATTTCACCAACTTTCGTTTGTCTCTGTGGGAAAGTGCCCAGCTGGGCGGTTCCACGTTATTCGATAGCTAATTAGCTATCGTCTCAAAACTCGTTTTAACCCTTTACCCAACAGAACGGCCCTGTGCCAATGCATTCTCTTATATATGCGAGTCGACCATAGGTCGCCTCGCATATATAAGAGAATGCATTGGCTTAACACATTAAAAATTATAAAATTGTTAAAGAATGTAAGAAAAAATGGTAAAAAGTGTTAAAAACAGTTTTTTTTTAGGCCAATGCATTCTCTTATATATGCGAGGCGACCTATGGTCGACTCGCATATATAAGAGAATGCATTGGCACAGGGCATAACTGTAACCATCACAATGTGGTCAATGAGCCGGTTCCAATGATATCCATATTTGTATGGTTTTATTGAGACAGACCGAAGATATTTTAGGCTGTTGAAGCTTTATTTGGCCGGTTTTGGCCGGTTTGTTGGGTAAAGGGTTAAAAGACGTACTTAGAAAAATCCTTTAGTATGTATTTAGAAAAATGGTCACTTGTTGTGTTACAACATGTAAACATCCTTGTATTGATGCATAGAATTAGAAAATAGCCAAAAATGAGCGAAAACTGAGTGAAAATTAGCGAAAATTTACTTCAGTCATCCGTCGATGCTTCGGTCTGCAATATTCGATCAGAAATGCGGGATATTCGCAAAGAGATATATATATTAGTTGTCTAAAAGTAATAATCAATCACTATTGCGTTTAAATATCCTTTAATTTGGAGTTTACTCTAATACCGCCCAGCTCAGTGGGCAGCCCAGCTGGGCTTTTATACTATTTTTTTCAAAATCGCCCAGCTGGGCTTTTATAGGGTCTCACGAACAAACACCAATTATCAGAGATGCACGCCTTAAAAAAATACCATGACATTGAAGCTAGTTCCTATCGATGGTCGTCCTATCGTTATACGAATAGACCCGTCACCTGACTGTCGCTCGATGATCGTTATACGAATAGACCCGTCACCTGACTGTCGCTCGATGATCGTTATACGAATAGACCCGTCACCTGACTGTCGCTCGATGATCGTTATACGAATAGACCCGTCACCTGACTGTCGCTCGATGGTCGTTATACGAATAGACCCGGTACCTGGCTGTCGCTCGATGGTCGTCCTATCGTTACACGAATAGACCCGGCACCTGACTGTCACTCGATGGTCGTCATATCGTTATACGAATAGACCCGTCACCTGACTGTCACTCGATGGTCGTCCTATCGTTATACGAATATACCCGTCACCTGACTGTCGCTCGATGGTCGTCCTGTCGTTATACGAATAGACTCGTCACCTGACTGTCACTCGATGATCGTTATACGAATAGACCCGTCACCTGACTGTCACTCGATGGTCGTCCTATCGTTATACGAATAGACCCGTCACCTGACTGTCGCTCGATGGTTGTCCTGTCGTTATACGAATAGACCCGTCACCTGACTGTCGCTCGATGGTCGTCCTATCGTTATACGAATAGACCCGTCACCTGACTGTCGCTCGATGGTCGTCCTATCGTTATACGAATAGACCCGTCACCTGACTGTCGCTCGATGGTCGTCCTATCGTTATACGAATAGACCCGTCACCTGACTGTCGCTCGATGGTCGTCCTATCGTTATACGAATAGACCCGTCACCTGACTGTCGCTCGATGATTGTTATACGAATAGACCCGTCACCTGCCTGTCGCTCGATGGTCGTCCTATCGTTATACGAATAGACCCGTCACCTGACTGTCGCTCGATGGTCGTCCTATCGTTATACGAATAGACCCGTCACCCGACTGTCGCTCGATGGTCGTCCTATCGTTATACGAATAGACCCGTCACCTGACTGTCGCTCGATGGTCGTCCTATCGTTATACGAATAGACCCGTCACCTGACAGTCGCTCGATGGTCGTCCTATCGTTATACGAATAGACCCGTCTGACTGTCGCGTGTCGTTCAATAACAACTCCTTGGCAGCAATAGTATCACTGTCGAACCTGGTCGAGCAAAAAATATCAATAAAAACTCGTCGCCGAGAATTAAAGGTACTCAATTCGATTAAGCACCCCTAAATTACTATTTCTTTGGCTAAACAAATATTTGATTCGAGTCGAGGAACCCACCCATCAAAGCTCGTGCAGAGTGATCAGATATTGATTTCTGAAGTTTGTTATTTCTCGAGATGTGTACTAATAATTGCCTCAGAAACACTTATTCAAACGGACGGAGGTGGATAACTCTAATATCAAGCGGTAATAATAACGCAATTTTGACCGAGACCATCCCTTTGACCGCGTGTTTCTCGGCCACAAACAATAGAAATAACAAAAACTTCAAAAATTGATATCTGATCACTCTGAGCGTTGATGGGTACGTTCCTCGACTCGAATCAAATATTTTTTACCACCGAAGCCAAAGAAATAGTAATTTATGAAGGTCTGATCGGATTGAGTAACTCTATCAAAGAGCTTGAAAAAAAACTCAACCGAAAATCACGGTTTAAAAAATCGGTTATTTCATTATGAACAATGTATGGTGGAACTAGTTGGCAATTAATTAATTATAGTGATAATTAATTCTAATTGGAATATGTCGTTATAAATTGAGGTAAAGTACCATGAAACCCTGAATGCGTCTTTAAAGCACTAAAAGTAGGACATTATTGTTTTTTGGTCGCGCGATCGATTTGTTCCATTATGAACTCCGTGTGGCCTATTTGTACATCCTTGTGAACTTCCGCTTGAGACTAGAATATCTTTTGTAACGGATGAGCCTTAGAATGATATCGCATTTTTATGGACCTTTATGGAAAGCAGAATATTTTACTATTATTCCTGTAAAGATGTTTAAGCACCGGACTATCGAATTTATACTCTAGTACTTACGCAGCTATATTAATATATATTCTCCGACGACTTCGAAATCAGTTTCTACATTGGGTGCTCAGCACAAGGCTGAAGTCGTTGATGCCAGACCGATTCTTAATCGACAAAAATCGACATAACATTTTAAAATGTTTAGAGTCGGATTTCTTATCGTTTCTTTAATATGTAAGTTTTTTTTTGTATATCCTCTGTTTGTTTGCAATCGATGAGTTGATGTCGTTTAATCTTATCAATGCATTCGGAAAAAAAGTATCGTGGAAGTTTAGTTAGATATCTTCTGATTTCCGCGCGTGTAGAAATGCCTCCATAGAATGGAAGTGGCTGCAATTCTCAATCATTACTGGGTTGGCGTAGTTCGGTATAGCTCAGGGGACTATCGAACATTTCGTACTCGGTACGATTACGTCGCTTTTCACTTTGAATGCTTGCATTCGGAATTGCGACCATATGACGTGGTTTGTTGTTGTCCATCAAACTTTTTTCAAAAAGCGAAATAAATCTCTGAATCGGAATTGAATTGATTGATAATATGACTTTAATATTTAATTTAGTATGTATTCATAAGTGAAAAGATAAGTGATCGAAGAAATGTGCTGTTTGTCGGATCCGACATGAACCCAAAACCCGACCCGACAGCATTTTTGAAAATCCGAATCCGAATCCGATGGCTATTTTGAATCCGATCCGAATCCGAAATCCGATGTTAATTTTGAATCCGAACCCGAATCCGAATCCGATGTGTATCGCTAAATCCGATCCGAAATCCAATCCGAAATCCGACCCGAATCCGCAACATATAAATTGCAAATAGTGTGACAACATCGTGTAAAATGTGTGTCTCAACATCAAACTTTTGTTGCTGAGGTCAAGGGATGGGTCATTGGGGTGAAGGGGGACTGTACGTAGAGTGTACTACTCAGTGTAGAGTGTAGACGCATATAAGAAAAGTTAGAGAATTTAACGGGATGATCGGGAATTGGGGATTCGTGAATCTGGAACTTTGTCCTAACTTACCTAAGTGACAGTACTGTAAGTGTTAGACACTACGTAGTACGTACAGTGTAAGTGACATGGTGGTACGAAGTTACGAACTAACGAAACATCTGTACTATGTAGTCTGTACTCTGTACTGCTCTGTAATTTAAGTTGATGGAGGTTGGAACGACTGGACGGATTGGAGTATGTAGTCTGTAACTTCTGAGAAAATGTGTTTTCGCGGAATCGTGACGTAAGATTTCCTAGAAATTTCGTCTGACCTTGACACACTAAGATGGCAGTAAGAGTAGCCTACATTCATATAGGCCCTACGTTTAATCTGAGACTCTGAGACTGAGTTAGAAACTTAGAATCCAAGTTATCCACCCCATAAATGTAACATGATGGAGATCGGATTGTACGGTCCGATCCAGACGATCCGAATCCGAATCCGACAGCATTTTAGAAAATCCGACTCCGAATCCGACGACAATTCTGAATCCGATCCGAATCCGATTTGTTAAACATTGTATCGAATTCGGATCGGATTCGGATTATCGGATCCGACGCACAGCACTAGAACTTGAGAACGACGAAGAAAGTGCGCTGGACGACCAAAAATAACAGAATGGTTGAAATGTGACCCGCCATATCAAATCCAGTCGTGAGTCGGGATTTTTGTTTACCCTGTGCCAATGCATTCTCTTATATGCGAGTCGAATAAACATGTAGGTCGCCTAACAATTTTTTACAATTTTAATAATTTTTTCTTGTATTCTTTAACAATTTTATAATTTCACCCATACAGAGCCCCAGACAAACATGAGCAGACGACACTCTTCTATATGCTTCTATATATGTGTGGGGCTCCCTGCAGGGTAATGGATGTTTTTTATTTTATGTCCTAAACATTGTAAGACACATTTATTTAAAAAACATGATAAACAATTGTTAGGCCAAATGCATTCTCTTATATATGCGAGGCGACCTATGGTCGACTCGCATATATAAGAGAATGCATTGGCACAGGGTAAAAAAATCCCGACTTACGACTGGATTTGATATGGCGGGTCACAATTGTTTTTATCAGTGACATCACTTGAAATTGAGATTAATGAGAAATTGAGTTTGTTTTGATGCTGTTTATGATGTCCCAGTGCATTGTCCCCACTTATATTATGTATTTCCAGTAACATTAATTGATTTTAGGTGTCCAAATACTGAACAATATAGTGTTATTTAAAAGATGTTCAAAATCAAATTCATTTGGCAACATTGCAGTCATTTGACTAATTTAGTGTGCACTACAACTTAGTACAAATTACAATACAGTCAAAACTTACAATATGTTTAATTTCACTGAATTGAATTTTGCAATTTTATTTCACAAAAAGTCAACATAAACTTTTTGATTAATGTTTAGTATAGTTATATGTTGTTGAACATTTATTAAATAATTGCTCAGTTTTTTTTTTAGTGAACTGAAATTAAACTGAAACTCAATTAAACTCAAACTTGCTCAAGTCAAGTGATTTGATATGTTAATCGATAAATTTTACATGTTAAATACAATGGGGCTCTGTTGAAGTCGTCGCTTATGTGTCTGAGCCCTATGAGATTGAGATATGGATAAGATAGTACATACCGTATATAATGCAGAAGTGCAAAAAAAACAAAAAATATATAGAGGATATCCACACTTTTTCAGTGGATACGGGTTATATCTCACGAGTGATGACAAAACATTGAATTTCCACGAGTTTTGTCATCAGGAATGAGATTTAACCCATATCCACTTAAAAAGTGTGGATATTCTGTTTATTATATACTTTAGTTACTTGCCTATGGCCCCCAATGAATGTCAATACATCAGAAATTTCAAGCTGATATCACTCACTAGTGGGATATCACTTATATCTCACTGTTAAAACCTTATAATTCATGGGCAAGTATATAATAAATATATATATTAACTAGAAGGTGACCCGACTTCGTCCGGGCTTTGACCTTGAATTGTCTATTTTGAAGGCCAAGGTCAAGTGGGGTTACGATTTGACCCGTCCAAAACACAGTGCCCGAACAAAAGTACCCGACAAAAGTACCCGTTGAAATCCATCCGGTTTTACCCGATTTGACCTTGAATTGACCATTTTGAAGGTCACGGTCAGGTGGGGTCAAACACCAACACCCCAAAAATGGTGGAAATCGGCCCAGCGGATACCGGGAAATCGGCACAGCGGATACCGAGATACCCTATGCATCAAATTTCGTCCGTAAAAATCCGCCAGTTTAACCCGATTTGATTTCCACTCAAGTATATAAACGCGCCTCATATACACACGCTCATTAATTATCAAGTTTCAACGTAAAGATAAATTACCATCGGTGCTCGAGATATCGCCAAGACGTCTGAAACAGTCAAATGCATCGGCCGGTTAAGCGTTAACGTGATCTAACGTTATGACCTCTAACGACGTCATAGAAGTTACGCATTGTTTTTATCCCGATGGAAGATAGTACCACTTCTTCTTGATAATTGAGGCAGATGACTAAAACGGATACATACGCATTATATATCGTTGGAAAGAGGAAACACGAAAGATTCTCACATCAGTGTCATTATTATGACTGGCATTTTATTATTCGCGCTGTTTCGAATCGATTTGTAAGCACCGAACTCAAATGAAAGTCCCGTAACACAGCGTAAAAACAGATTTGACCTCGGCACGTGAAAAGTTGACCTCGGATCTGAAAATCAATAGGCCTATGTTACTCCTGACCCGAAAATACCCCCACATACCAAGTTTCATCGAAATCGGGTCGGTCGTTTTCGAGTTCATCGATTACACACACACACACAAACAAACAGATCTTTCAAAATATATAATAGACTAGAAGGTGACCCGACTTCGTCCGGGCTTTGACCTTGAATTGTCTATTTTGAAGGCCAAGGTCAAGTGGGGTCACGATTTGACCCGTCCAAAACAGAGTGCCCGAACAAAAGTACCCGACAAAAGTACCCGTCGAAATCCATCCGGTTTTACCCGATTTGACCTTGAATTGACCATTTTGAAGGTCAAGGTCAGGTGGGGTCAAACACCAACACCCCAAAAATGGTGGAAATCGGCCCAGCGGATACCGGGAAATCGGCACAGCGGATACCGAGATACCCTATGCATCAAATTTCGTCCGTAAAAATCCGACAGTTTAACCCGATTTGATTTCCACTCAAGTATATAAACGCGCCTCATATACACACGCTCATTAATTATCAAGTTTCAACGTAAAGATAAATTACCATCGGTGCCCGAGATATCGCCAAGACGTCTGAAACAGTCAAATGCACCGGCCGGTTAAGCGTTAACGTGATCTAACGTTATGACCTCTAACGACGTCATAGAAGTTACGCATTGTTTTTATCCCGATGGAAGATAGTACCACTTCTTCTTGATAATTGAGGCAGATAACTAAAACGGATACATACGCATTATATATCGTTGGAAAGAGGAAACACGAAAGATTCTCACAGTGTCATTATTATGACTGGCATTTTATTATTCGCGCTGTTTCGAATCGATTTGTAAGCACCGAACTCAAATGAAAGTCCCGTAACACAGCGAAAAAACAGATTTGACCTCGGCACGTGAAAAGTTGACCTCGGATCTTAACATCAATAGGCCTATGTTACTCCTGGCCCGAAAATACCCCCACATACCAAGTTTCATCGAAATCGGGTCGGCCGTTTTCGAATTCATCGATTACACACACACACACATACAAACAAACAAACAAACAGATCTTCCAAAATATATAATAGACTAGAAGGTGACCCGACTTCGTCCGGGCTTTGACCTTGAATTGTCTATTTTGAAGGCCAAGGTCAAGTGGGGTCACGATTTGACCCGTCCAAAACACAGTGCCCGAACAAAAGTACCCGACAAAAGTACCCGTCGAAATCCATCCGGTTTTACCCGATTTGACCTTGAATTGACCATTTTGAAGGTCAAGGTCAGGTGGGGTCAAACACCAACACCCCAAAAATGGTGGAAATCGGCCCAGCGGATACCGGGAAATCGGCACAGCGGATACCGAGATACCCTATGCATCAAATTTCGTCCGTAAAAATCCGCCAGTTTAACCCGATTTGATTTCCACTCAAGTATATAAACGCGCCTCATATATACACGCTCATTAATTATCAAGTTTCAACGTAAAGATAAATTACCATCGGTGCTCGAGATATCGCCAAGACGTCTGAAACAGTCAAATGCATCGGCCGGTTAAGCGTTAACGTGATCTAACGTTATGACCTCTAACGACGTCATAGAAGTTACGCATTGTTTTTATCCCGATGGAAGATAGTACCACTTCTTCTTGATAATTGAGGCAGATAACTAAAACGGATACATACGCATTATATATCGTTGGAAAGAGGAAACACGAAAGATTCTCACAGTGTCATTATTATGACTGGCGTTTTATTATTCGCGCTGTTTCGAATCGATTTGTAAGCACCGAACTCAAATGAAAGTCCCGTAACACAGCGAAAAAACAGATTTGACCTCGGCACGTGAAAAGTTGACCTCGGATCTGAAAATCAATAGGCCTATGTTACTCCTGGCCCGAAAATACCCCCACATACCAAGTTTCATCGAAATCGGGTCGGCCGTTTTCGAGTTCATCGATTACACACACACACACACAAACAAACAAACAGATCTTCCAAAATATATAATAGACTAGAAGGTGACCCGACTTCGTCCGGGCTTTGACCTTGAATTGACCATTTTGAATGTCAAGGCCAGGTGGGGTCCAACACCAACACCCGAAAAATGGTGGAAATCGACCCAGCGGATACCGGGAAATCGGCCCAGCGGATACCGAGATACCCTATGCATCAAATTTCGTTCGTAACAATCCGCCAGTTTAACCCGATTTGATTTCCACTCAAGTATATAAACGCGCCTCACATACACACGCTCATTAATTATCAAGTTTCAACGTAAAGATAAATTACCATCGGTGCCCGAGATATCGCCAAGACGTCTGAAACAGTCAAATGCATCGGCCGGTTAAGCGTTAACGTGATCTAACGTTATGACCTCTAACGACGTCATAGAAGTTACGCATTGTTTTTATCCCGATGGAAGATAGTACCACTTCTTCTTGATAATTGAGGCAGATAACTAAAACGGATACATACGCATTATATATCGTTGGAAAGAGGAAACACGAAAGATTCTCACAGTGTCATTATTATGACTGGCGTTTTATTATTCGCGCTGTTTCGAATCGATTTGTAAGCACCGAACTCAAATGAAAGTCCCGTAACACAGCGAAAAAACAGATTTGACCTCGGCACGTGAAAAGTTGACCTCGGATCTGAAAATCAATAGGCCTATGTTACTCCTGGCCCGAAAATACCCCCACATACCAAGTTTCATCGAAATCGGGTCGGCCGTTTTCGAGTTCATCGATTACACACACACACACACAAACAAACAAACAGATCTTCCAAAATATATAATAGACTAGAAGGTGACCCGACTTCGTCCGGGCTTTGACCTTGAATTGACCATTTTGAATGTCAAGGCCAGGTGGGGTCCAACACCAACACCCGAAAAATGGTGGAAATCGACCCAGCGGATACCGGGAAATCGGCCCAGCGGATACCGAGATACCCTATGCATCAAATTTCGTTCGTAACAATCCGCCAGTTTAACCCGATTTGATTTCCACTCAAGTATATAAACGCGCCTCACATACACACGCTCATTAATTATCAAGTTTCAACGTAAAGATAAATTACCATCGGTGCCCGAGATATCGCCAAGACGTCTGAAACAGTCAAATGCATCGGCCGGTTAAGCGTTAACGTGATCTAACGTTATGACCTCTAACGACGTCATAGAAGTTACGCATTGTTTTTATCCCGATGGAAGATAGTACCACTTCTTCTTGATAATTGAGGCAGATAACTAAAACGGATACATACGCATTATATATCGTTGGAAAGAGGAAACACGAAAGATTCTCACAGTGTCATTATTATGACTGGCGTTTTATTATTCGCGCTGTTTCGAATCGATTTGTAAGCACCGAACTCAAATGAAAGTCCCGTAACACAGCGAAAAAACAGATTTGACCTCGGCACGTGAAAAGTTGACCTCGGATCTGAAAATCAATAGGCCTATGTTACTCCTGGCCCGAAAATACCCCCACATACCAAGTTTCATCGAAATCGGGTCGGCCGTTTTCGAGTTCATCGATTACACACACACACACACAAACAAACAAACAGATCTTCCAAAATATATAATAGACTAGAAGGTGACCCGACTTCGTCCGGGCTTTGACCTTGAATTGACCATTTTGAATGTCAAGGCCAGGTGGGGTCCAACACCAACACCCGAAAAATGGTGGAAATCGACCCAGCGGATACCGGGAAATCGGCCCAGCGGATACCGAGATACCCTATGCATCAAATTTCGTTCGTAACAATCCGCCAGTTTAACCCGATTTGATTTCCACTCAAGTATATAAACGCGCCTCACATACACACGCTCATTAATTATCAAGTTTCAACGTAAAGATAAATTACCATCGGTGCCCGAGATATCGCCAAGACGTCTGAAACAGTCAAATGCATCGGCCGGTTAAGCGTTAACGTGATCTAACGTTATGACCTCTAACGACGTCATAGAAGTTACGCATTGTTTTTATCTTGATGGGAGATAGTACCACTTATTCTTGATAATTGAGGCAGATAACTAAAACGGATACATACGCATTATATATCGTTGGAAAGAGGAAACACGAAAGATTCTCACAGTGTCATTATTATGACTGGCATTTTAGTATTCGCGCTGTTTCGAATCGATTTGTAAGCACCGAACTCAAATGAAAGTCCCGTAACACAGCGTAAAAACAGATTTGACCTCGGCACGTGAAAAGTTGACCTCGGATCTGAAAATTAATATGCCTATGCCACTTCCCGGCCGATAGTATCCTCACATACGAAGTTTCATCGAAATCGGGTCGGCCGTTTTCGTGTTCATCGCGAACACACACACACACACACACACACACCACACGCACACAGACAGATCTTCCAAAAATATATAATAGACTAGAAGGTGACCCGACTTCGTCCGGGCTATTCAAAAACCAAATTTCAAGTCGATTGCTCCACCCGTTTCCGAGATCTGGTCTGCGCATGCGCGAAGCTGGCGTCGCACGGGCTCGGCGACCCGATAAAATTCGTATCCGGGGCAAGATACATTCACATACCAAATTTCAAGTCGATAGCTCTACCCGTTTGCGAGATATATAGCCCAATGTCATTTGCGGATACCTCGGCCGGTGATGAGTTAACGCGACATCGGCCGGTTAAGAGTTAACGCGATCACGTCACGATATGTTGATGGCGTAATATATTTACGCAATGATTTTCGATGAGCGAAGCATGGTCCTGCGTTCTTCCCGATAATTAAGGTAGAAACTTTAAACGTACACAGGCGTGTGATACATCATTGGAAAGATGAAGCGCCACAGATTCTAACCGTGCAAATTATATGACTGGCAATTTATTATTCGCGCTATATCGAATCGATTTGTGAGCACCGAACTGAAATATATTAGCGCAAAACGGCGTAAAAACAGATTTGACCTCGGCACGTGAAAAGTTGACATCGGATCTGAAAATCAATAGGCCTATGTTACTCCTGACCCGAAAATACCCCCACATACCAAGATTCATCGAAATCGGGTCGGTCATTTTCGAGTTCATCGATTACACACACACACACACACAGACAGATACACCCCCACACACACACACACACACAGATCTTTCAAAATATATAATAGATAAGAGTGTTAGGGGAAGGGGTGGTGGTGACTCATTGGTGTGCATACTAATAATAACACATACTGAATCGGTGCCTCCATAACTCTGATATATATAAAAATCGATATCGGATCACTATGAGCTCTGAATGTTGGGTTCCTTGACTCGAATCAAATATTGTTATTACCCCCAAAGCCAAAGCGTCTGATCGGATTGAGTACCTTTAGATATGATTTGTAAGTGAGTCGTGAAACGAACTAAGCATGTCGGTGGTCGCATTGTGGACAGCTTGTCTCTAACAGCAAGAATATTTTTTTAATGAAGTACTCTTGGGCTCCAAATAAACATATATGCACGCTTATTATTTTCTTGGGACCCCCCCCCCCCCTTGCCAGTGCTTATTTGGGTCTGCATATTTATTAATTTTGAGGCAATGAGATTAAATCAGCACAAACTCAATATTTCTATATTATTCTGATATCAAAATGGCGAGAGCTTTCCGATAAATGGTAACAAGCCATATTTCCGACTAAAACCTGAAAAGTTACCCATAATTCTGCTGTGGTTAAGGCGTCGATTACTTAGGGCATTACTGTACCTGGCGCGTTGCTTTGGTATTAAAGAATGAGTAAATTATTAGTGCCCCTTCAAGTCATTTAAATTAATTATAACTTAAATTAATCACATCACATAATTAATCACATCACATAATGCATGACACTCTCCGGATAAAGTTACCTCTATCTTTTAAGTTGATAATAAACGCTCTTTAGTATTAATTATTAGTGCCTACTTAAGTCATCTGAGGTCAACGACACCTATCCCATGACGCCTCCCATGTCAAATAACATTTCTCTGCCAATGCATGATCCCACATATCTCCTGAGCTGATAATATTATGCTCTTCATTGATCGTCTATGTTAATATAATGCATTAATCCCCATTTAAGTCATCTGAGGTCAAAGGCACCTATCCCACGATATTCCCCTGGATTTCAAAATGGCGGGAAAATGACCACGAACCATATCACCTGACCAAAAGAAAATAAATCAATAATCATTCCACTGTCAACATCTGAAGTCAAAATGAAAGTACATTTTATTTTTATGCACACATACCCGGACCAGGAGACCACACATAAAATAATATTAATAAAATAAAATTTTGTTTGTAATTTGTTTGTCCACTTTGTCCTTAGATGTCTTAAATGGCACTAATAATTATTTCATATATATTTTGGCTAAAGGCGACCGTCAGAGCTGAAATGTGTACATAATGGTAATTTGACCGGAGAAATCTTATTAGATACGTCCCGTTGACCTCAGATGTCTTAAAAGGGCACTAGTAATTAATTTAACTAAATAATGTTTTACCCAAAATGGTTGCAATCTGGTCAGTGAAAATTGAAAAACATGGATAAATTGACAGGTAGAGTGTCATGGGATAGATGCCGTTGACCTCATACGACTTAAAAGGGAAACATGAGCAATAAAGAGCGTTATTTATCAACTTAGAAGATATTAGGAAAATGGTACAGATAGTTTACCTGACCAGAGAATGTCATGGGATAGGCCCTGTGACATCAGATGACTTAAAGGGGGGGGGGGGCTAATAAATTATATGATCAATAAAGAGCATTTATTATCAGTCCAAAAGATATGTGGAAAATTGGTGCGCAAAAGTAAAATGACGCGGGGAATGTCATGGGATAGCTTCTGTTGACCTCAAATGATTTAAAGAGACGCTAATTGTCAATAAAGAGTGTTTGTTATCAACTTAAAAGATAATTGTAACTTTATCCGGAGAGTCATGCAATAGGTGATGTTTATCCCAGATGACTAACAATTATTTTAAATGACTTGAAGGGCCACTATTAAATTACACATTCTTCACCCGAGCAATGTCGGATACCCCAGCTAGTGTTAATATAAATTTTAAGTCCCCCTTTAGGGTCAACGGCACTCCTCGGATCACTTTACCCCTATGAGGCTATGTGTCAATTTTCAACGACAAGAATAATCTTCACTGTAAATTCATTTGGACGAGTGGGTCTATCAAACCAAATTTGTTCAGTTGTGCCAATGTGCCATCAACCAAACTCCATTCGTGTTACAGGGTGTTGTTACAGGGTGTTAAGTGAAACATAATTCTCGTTAACCCTTTCTATACTAAATGGGTTTTAAGTAAGGAATGCTTTATTCTCAGCCATTACAATACATGGTACATGAGAAAACATATATACACTATATACAAATTAGAACTTTCCGGGGTATACATAGACAGAATACAATGCATATAATAATCAGTTACGGTCCAATATTGCATTAACATGTCCGGAATAGAACAATACAGATCTCGATAGACTTATTTAAAGATTCAAAGCGAACCGGGAAAAAAAGAAGAAGAAATTACATAAATATACATCATGTTAGTATATATAGTACTGTTTTCTCATTTTCTTTTTGGGAACCAAGTTGTTGTAAATGATGATGTATATACCAATATTACGTACATGATTATTATCTGTAATTAAATTGACTCATATAATGTATACACACACTTATAAATACACACATATATACGTATACATATACATACTCAAGCATATACCTACAAACACAAACATACATACATATGTATAAACATACATGCATACAAACATATACATACACACACATACACGTACATATACATACACACACATATATACATATATATATACATATATATATACATACACATACACACATATATATACATATATATATATACATATATAAACACATACACATAGGCATTGTATTATGTCACACTCGATATTCGTTATGGAATTTTGCATATCTAAAACACGTAGAAACCATACAAATAGCAACATACTATGCATAGTTGTACTATGAATAAGGAATCTACGACGTGATCTTCACATATATGTATGTCTGCATGTTCACACATACAGACGCACACACATATAAGCACCACGATCGCCAAATATTTGAATAGTTATTTAAATTGTTTCAATCCGATTTTTATAAAGTTTGAAAGTTTGTTTAGCTTCATTGTGTCAGAAGAATTTAATAAGCCATAAAAAGACTCTCGCGATGGATTTTTCCAGATCGATTCGTCAATATATTTCATCCGGTATTCACGTAAATTTGGACAAACTATTACAAAATGATATTCATCGCACATGATGGCGCCACATAACTGACATGAACCAATTCCAGATATCCCTTTCTTTTGGTTCTTAGATTTTGCCCACTTCATAGTCTCAACGCCTAATCTATGATTTGATGTACGAATTCTCTGTAGCGAGATAATTGAATTAAAGGGACATTCAACATAAAAACGACTAAGCGAAGGACATTTTTTCAGGTTACGATAAAATTCTCCTCGTGACGATTGAGAAACTTCATTATTCCACTGGAGGAAAAAATTGCCAAGTAGTTTTTTGTGCATATATTGAAGTTTATAATTCGAAACGGGTAACTGTGTTTTCCAGTTGTCTTCGCAATCCGCACGCACAAAAATGTGATCAAGGTATCGTATTCTTTTGCCACCGCCTTTCATAGCTAACATTAACTTATACAATATGAAGGGGTGATAACTTTTTTTTTTCGTCATTAGGCGGCTCCAAAATGAGGTCATTCTTTTGTCAATTTCAACACGCAATGGCCATCTTCCAAGCTCACCATAAACCATATAATTTGGAGTACTCATTTTCATGTTCGTTAGGAGCTTACAGAATTTGAGATGGACAGCCTCGATATCGCGAGTATTCTCAAAGCCCCATAATTCACATCCATATAACAGAATGGGTTGTATGAGGTAATCAAAAAGTTTTAATGCTAAGTCTGCAGATAGGTGAAGATTTCTCACCTTGGACAGGAGTCCGTACATAGCTTTTGTCGATTTTATTTTTATCGACTTGATTGCCCGACCATACTATGGAGCCCCGGAGGTGACATCCGAAATTTTTTTTTAAGTCGTGGACACGAGAATAAAGTCGTGGCCACGAGCATAAAGTCGTGGCCACGAGAATAATGTCGTGGCCACGAGAATATAGTCGTGGCCACGAGAATATGAAGTCGTGCCCACGAGAATATGAAGTCGTGCCCACGAGACTATGAAGTCGTGGCCACGAGAATATGGTCGTGGCCACGAGAATAAAGTCGTGCCCACGAGAATATGTATGAAGTCGTGGCCACGAGAATATGGTCGTGGCCACGAGAATAAAGTCGTGGCCACGAGAATAAAGTCGTGGCCACGAGAATATGGTCGTGGCCACGAGAATAAAGTCGTGGCCACGATAATATGGTCGTGGCCACGAGAATAAAGTCGTGGCCACGAGAATATGAAGTCGTGGCCACGAGAATATGTATGAAGTGGTGACCACGAGAATATGGTCGTGGCCACGAGAATAAAGTCGTGGCCACGAGAATAAAGTCGTGGCCACGAGAATAAAGTCGTGGCCACGAGAATATGGTCGTGGCCACGAGAATATGAACTCGTGGCCACGAGAATATGGAGTCGTGGCCACGAGTCTATGAAGTCGTGGCCACGACCATAAAGTCGTGGCCACGAGAATAAGGTCGTGGCCACGAGAATAAAGTCGTGGCCACGAGAATAGAGTCGTGGGCACGAGAATAATGTCGTGGCCACGAGAATAAGGTCGTGGCCACGAGAATAAAGTCGTGGTCACGACCATATTCTCGTTGCCACGACTCCATATTCTCGTGGCCACGACATTATTCTCGTGGCCACGACTTTATTCTCGTGGCCACGACCTTATTCTCGTGGCCACGACATTATTCTCGTGCCCACGACTCTATTCTCGTGGCCACGACTTTATTCTCGTGGCCACGACCTTATTCTCGTGGCCACGACTTCATAGTCTCGTGGCCACGACTTCATATTCTCGTGGCCACGACTTCATATTCTCGTGGCCACGACTATATTCTCGTGGCCACGACATTATTCTCGTGGCCACGACTTTATGCTCGTGGCCACGACTTTATTCTCGTGGCCACGACTTAAAATAAAAAATTCGGATGTCACCTCCGGGGCTCCATACCCGACAGAATCGTCCGTTATCAAATAATTCAATGCCTAAATAAGGAAACTGTTCGACTCTATCTAATTTATCATCACAAAGCATGAAATTTGGGGGAGAACTCAATTTCTTGTTGGTGAAGATCATTACCTTAGTTATTTTAGTGTTAATTTTGAGCTCCCAAGACTCTGAATAGTCAGAAAAAGCATCTAAAATTCGTTGCATCTCATAAGGATTGTCCGCAAACAAAACAGTATCATCTGCATATAGGATGCACCATAGTTTGAGACAAATCTCTAACTCATGGAAAACTCGATCGTTAAGATAGTTTAACCCCTCGGTAACGCAATTTTCTAGAAAATCTTCCAGATCATTTAAGTAAATAGAGAACAGGAGAGGGGATAGATTCGCGCCTTGTTTTACCCCTACGTTACTTACAAAATAATCTGACAACCGACCATGGCTGACTACGCAAGACTTTGTAGCCTGGTACATGTTCCGGATTATATTAAATATCTTGCCGTTGATTCCGGTTCTCATAAGTTTCACCCATAACGCCTCTCGCCAAATAGTATCGAAAGCCTTTTTAAAGTCAACGAAAGTACAGAACAGTTTCTTCCCATCACGCAGGTAAATTTCAGTTAGGCTGTATAAAACGAAAATATTATCTAGTGTTGAGCGACCCTTTCTAAAACCCGTTTGGTTATCCTTGAGCAAATTGTTACTCTCGACATAAGTTCCAAGACGCCGATTCAGGATTCCAGTGAACATCTTACCAATACAGCTCAATAAGGTGATGCCTCGGTATGAGTTAGGGTCTGTTTTACATCCTTTATTTTTATACAGTGGCATTATCATGCCGATAGCCCACCCGACTCCCAGTAAGTTAAACAGTGTACATCGAAATTATTACTTGCGCAAGTAATGTTTTCGGTCTGTCCGGATCTCTGTTTATCTGTCCTTCCGCGAATATGTTACGTCATACCGGAAGTACACAATGTAAAGAATGCACATGCGCTAATATGAAATGGTTGCACCAATTGTAAAAATAAATTCACGTATATACTTAATTTGCATTGTTATCTGGTTTTATTTTGGTAATAAACCGTTCATAAAATAACAATATTGAAAGATTTCTTTCTGGAAACCGATAAAGATGCCGTGGCGTCACGACGCACATCAGGATGTCGCATGGCGCGCAAAACACCAGACATGATTGCGTCGATGTCCAGACAGCTGAGACTCGTATTACACGGGCAGGCTAACCCGATCCGGGCATCAGCCAACAGCTTCGTGTTTTATTATCATAAATATATATATGCCCTGCATGGAAAATAAAAGTGGGCAATAGTACTGCCCATTAGAAGCCTATTTTATGTAACTTGAAACTCGGGAAATGAGTTGAGATCAAGTCTCAAAGCGTGCGGAATCGTCTTTTTCTCGCAGAGACAGTGAGGTGCGAACATATTTCTGGAAACTTTCTTCGAAGTTCAAAACATTTCCGAAAGACCCTGGCGCATATTTATAAACCATATCCGACCAAACAGTCGAGCGCATGGTTCAATTGAGAAACAATTGCACTGAAAAATGTGAATGAGGAAACATGGATTATTAAAATACCTTATTAATTAACTGGGAAAACAAGCTTTCTCATTCTCAACGCAATAGACATTTTGATGATATGTTCCCGAAGACTGAATATCAGTCGCTAAGGGCATCTTCACATTTACACACTTTTATTCAAAGACTAACGTGTCTTTTATTTAATTGTGTCGGTATTAATTTTGTAATTGACTTTGATGGTTTTTGCCGCTGAAGTGCAATGGCATACACAAATCATTGTAGCCAAATTAGTAATTTAACCCATTGGTATATAATATATAGCATCATCGGCAACCAATCGTCTTCACACCCTTCATATCAGTGATGTCTATGTTGTTCTAGAAATATGTCTAACAACTCATACGGTATTACTAAGACTATCATTAGTGTTATAGATCAACTGGAGATAACAGAGATATTCTGTCCGTACACACAAATATTTCAGCGATGGATGAACCGAAATTTGATATCCAGATTTTTTATCGATCTCTCAAACGAGGGGCCAGCACCCGTGGTTCAAACTGTTGTTGGCAAGACACCACAAAACATTCCAAATGTGTGATGGGCGCAAGTATAGGCAGCTCCAGTGAGTGTATTCTAGTTATTATTGATTTGGAGGGATGTTAAGTGATAAAAACAAACAGCAGATAAATAAAATTTCAGAAGGAGGAAAATGTTTAGATAAAAAGCTCAAATGACCAATGGTCTATTGTTGAACTTCTTATCTGAATATTTCCTATGTGATAACTTGAACAGAGTTCTGGAGATGATTTCTCAGATGATGAATCTGATTATTAAAGGTGATTTTTTTAAAGGTTTAACCCTTTACCCAACAGAAGGGCCCTGTGCCAATGCATTCTCTTATATATGTGAGTCGACCATAGGTCGCCTCGCATATATAAGAGAATGCATTGGCTTAACACATTAAAAATTATAAAAATTGTTAAAGAATGTAAGAAAAAATGGTAAAAAGTGTTAAAAAAAGATTTTTTTTAGGCCAATGCATTCTCTTATATATGCGAGGCGACCTATGGTCGACTCGCATATATAAGAGAATGCATTGGCACAGGGCATAACTGTAACTATCACAATGTGGTCAATGAGCCGGTTCCAATGATATCCATATTTGTATGGTTCTATTGAGACAGACCGAAGATATTTTAGGCTGTTGAAGCTTTATTTGTGCGGTTTTGGCCGGTTTGTTGGGTAAAGGGTTAAAGACCTCCTGAATCGGAGTCCTGATAATTCCATGATCTGAGTTTGGTATAAAAATGGCTACACATAATGCATTCGTGCTAGATTATGGTGAACTGGACAGAAGAAATGTATTTTAGTAGTCAATTCTGGAAAAATGGTCCACAATTTAGGGTAGAAGGGTCCAAATTAGGGTTCAGACCCTCAATAATAGGGTTTCAGACATTTAAACCAGGGGGGAGTCTGGAAAAAAATTGCACATATAGGGCCCAAAAAGTTTTTTTCCGACCCCGAGGGACAGACATGACAATTGGAACTTACTCGTTACGTTTTGCTACATTGTATTCTCTACAATATATTTAATTGCACGATCGATCGTCCAGAATAGTGTTTGACCGTGGCAATCCCTCACTCACATAGCATGCACGCAGTACGTTTTATTGTATGATCTCAATGCATGTTTATCTACTTTCATGCGTATTAAAGACACGGTTGGCCTTGGCGGTGGGTATCCTGTGAAAGTATCTCTACCCGTCAAAAACCGCCACAAACAGAAAGAACATCAAAATGTAGATAGAATTTGTCCGATTACAAATAAGAAATATCACATAAACAGTATATTATGGTCATATGTTTGACCATTGTTATGTAAACAAAAGCGTAAAAAGTTACTTTTCTGGTGTTTGTTTATATTATGATGGTAAACATAAAGAGCGTTCTTTGTTGGTGAATACCTGATATGGAACTAATAAAGAGCGTTTATGCCATTTGTGTGTGATTAGCCAGTAGCATTGTGCTGTCTTCTGTAACACAATCAGGCTCTTGCTTAGGTACAATATAGTAGGTCCTTATGATAACATGCTGTTTACGCGATGGTCATGGTATATATGAACGGAACTGTATGCGTTTTACTGTTTTTCTGTTTACGGTGTTTGGAACAAATATGAATATTTTCGACAATTAAGGCCGCACGTGCCTTTAAAACAGTTCCCCAATTGCGTTTTTTATTTTGCGACATTTAGTTATACGCATAATTCCGCTAACATTATCATGTGCATGGGCCGATGAACATGATGAAGCTGTGTCGGAACTGTTGGAGGAAATACAGCTAAGAGAAAGTATCTGGAATAAACAACGCGAACTATACATACAAGGACCAAAACAAAACAAAAGCTGATTATAACGAACTTTGGAAGACACATTGTGCGAATATGCAGCGGGCGACACGGCTAGCTATGGCATATTAATTGTGACGACCAACTGTCACCAAACTCCACCATAATAAATTGTCACACCTAATTGCTAATGTGGTATGTGTGTCCGCAACCATTATTAATATTTATATCCCAAAAATATATACAGAAAGTTCGAGCGGGGGAGATACACTGTCTTTAAAAAGTCACTTTATCAACAAAGCACCATTGTGCATTTTAAGATGAAAAGAAGACAGACAAGGGCCGCGGACGATATAGGAGAATATAGTTTTCCTCCAATTATAGTGGTAATGGACGACATACTGGATATAAATTTCTGAAGTCACCTTAAGAGGAATTTTAAATCGGGTGCATTATATTGGATCAAAAATACCAGCAGCTTCAATGTCACATTTGTGACCCGCCATATCAAATCCAGTCGTAAGTCGGGATTTTTTTTATCCTGTGCCAATGCATTCTCTTATATATGCGAGTCGAGCATAGGTCGCCTCGCATATATAAGAGAATGCATTGGCCTAACAATTTTTTATCATGTTTTTTAAATAAATGTTTCTTACAATTTTTAGGACATAAAATAAAAAACATCCATTACCCTGCAGGGAGCCCCACACATATATAGAAGCATATAGAAGAGTGTCGTCTGCTCATGTTTGTCTGGGGCTCTGTATGGGTGAAATTATAAAATTGTTAAAGAATACAAGAAAAAATTATTAAAGTTGTAAAAAATTGTTAGGCCAATGCATTCTCTTATATATGCGAGGCGACCTATGGTCGACTCGCATATATAAGAGAATGCATTGGCACAGGGGAAAATAAATCCCGACTTACGACTGGATTTGATATGGCGGGTCACATTTATTTGAGGGGGTGTCCACGATAGACTTGCACCCACTTAACCTTTCTGTACTAAATGTTCATTGATGAGTAGTTATCCCTTAGGAAATGCATGTTCAGACAATAAATGCAATACAACGACCATAGGTCGTTTGTTGAACTTATTACCTGAACATTTCCCACCAATGAATGTGAATCATTCTGCACTTATCTGTTATCTGCTAATTTTTCATAAAAACGAAACGTCCAAAACATATATTATCCGCTCGATGATTACCACGACAAGTGTGATCACTGTTATTCTTGTAAAATAAATATTTCTAATTGCGCTCAATCCACCCCGCGCTCAATCCACCCCGATCTATCACAAATGTAAATTACGATTTGTGGTACATTTACAAGAATAGTAAAAGTACTCAATCCGACTCGATGGTCCCCGTATCATCAGGTTGCAGAAACAACAACAACATTTTTTGAAATGCTTCTTCAGTTATCAGAATCGATTAATTGCCGAAACATAATGCTAACGACCGTCAACTATAATATAAAATTGCCCAAAACGTGTTATTTATCAAACATTTTGTTCAACTAAATTTGGCCGGATTGTCAAATATATCTAACACCCAAAGCCACTTGCTTTTAGAGTAAATCCATCTCCATCCGCAATTTGATCCGAGAGCGTCGGCTTGACGAATCCAGGGCCTCCAAAAATTACATATCTCGGGAAATAAAAAATTTCAAAAATCGATATCTGATCATTCTGAGCTTTGATGGGTTGATTTCCTCGTCTCGAAGCAAATATTTTTTATCCCCGAAGCCAAAGTGTCGATTCTATGCCAAATATTGGTAAGAAACGTACATGTACCTCTGTATATATCGACAAGCATCCGGGCGTGTTTTCATTTAATCGACCACGTGAATCTCAGATCATACAATATTTTATTACATTTGCATCACATATTTTATAAACTGGAGAATTAAATAAAAGTGTCAATGACACTGTAATTCAACTTGGAGAGGGGGTAATGTCGATCATACATTACATTATATGTTCGACTTTCGGTTGGAAACACATTTTTTTCGCTCCGTCAAATTGGTCATAATACACCTTTAACCGGATGGATTTCCGAAGAGCACCGCAATACAACTAAAAGAGCACCGCAATACAACTAAAAGAGCACCGCAATACAACTAAAAGAGCACCGCAATACAATTAAAAGAGCACCGCAATACAACTAAAAGAGCACCGCAATACAACTAAAAGAGCACCGCAATACAACTAAAAGAGCACCGCAATACAACTAAAAGAGCACCGCAATACAACTAAAAGCACACAGAGTGTTCTCTCAAGAATTTTAGAATTTTAGAAGATACAGAGTTTTGGACTTCATGAACGACATAAATCTTGAATCCATCGTGAACCTGTACGAGATGCCATCTTGAATTTTTCAATCTAAATCAACCTTCTACTAATACTATATATGGATGTCTAAAGAGGACCAAACGCATCTAGAGTGTTCTCTGAAGACAACAGCTGGAGTGATGTGTTGCGACTATTATCTATCTATATATCCAGTGAAGTTTCGATACCACTTTTATTTTATTTTGGACATCACAATCAACTTATATCTCGAAGCCGGCGCGAACCTACTAGACGCCATCTTGGATCTTCGTGGAACCAGGAAGTAAACTTTGTAACTTTTTAACCTTTTAAAGGCCGCTTAATTTTCGAACCCCCAGATCACATTATATAAATATATATGCCATATTATATACCATGAACCCCCAAATCACATTATATAAATATATATGCCATATTATATACCATTTGAAAGAGGACGCTCCAACACATTGTATTATCAACACATTCGATGTAATAAACTGTAAACATGTTGTTTTTGTTGAGTTACGGACGTCAGTTCTATGCTCAAATTTGTGCACAAAGTCTATTTTTTCAACGGAAGGGGAATAACTCTATACACATTCCCCTTCCATTGAAAATAAATAAAACTATAGTTTGAATTATGTTGCATTCTGGGAGCCACAACGGGGGAAATGATATTATGATTTCAGCTATTTTCTATTACTCTATATATGGGCACCTTCTGAGACACATACGTTCCAAATGGTAATGAATTATAGTATTTAAATCATATTTTATGGCATTTTATTAAAACCGTATATCAAGGCACTATAACAAATTACTCGGTGACTCGAAAATTAAGTGGGCCTTGACTTCTAAATTTCCAGAATGTGCTGTGTATAAACTTCCATGAACATATCACCATCAGATTTACTGAACTTATTAAATGACATTAAAGTACATACGAGACATTTTTCCTCTATGACAGAAATTGCTTGAAATAATTTGTCTATCACTTTATGCATTGATGATTTACGTTTCATCAAAACTACGATCGTAATAGAAGAACTAAGATGTATTTTTCAGTTACGAATAATACTAGTTTCGACCATTCTAAAACATATGAATCGTAATGCCTACCGGAAATCATATTGCCACCATGGGAACTTGGCTAATTCTATGGTAAATTAGCAAATTATATAAGAGCAAAAAAATTGGTGTTGACCCGTGAAAAATACCTATATTAGTTACCACACTGGAGATCCGTGAACTTGACCTATACGGTTGAGAATTCTAACAACGGTTAACGACGATGGACGGAAAGTGTAATTTTTATGATATATATACCCATGCAATGTGCCATAATTCAAATATTTTCCGAGTTAATTGTGTATGTATATAATGGTTCTATTGCATGATCGTAAAAACTCCAGTATTTAATCAAATTTGTTTGTATATGGGCCGATAAGTGAAAAATATTCCTCCGACTAGAGTATATTTTCATTTTCAATGGAACTCCTCACAGTACGTCGCCCGTTGGCCCGGAAAAAAACTGCCACCCATATTGTACAGCAAAAATATCCTCCTCGATATTCACATGCCCGGCGTTACGCGTGAAAGTGGGTCACCGAAGAAAACCTGACATAATCAACTCTGCATATGGGGTTGAGGGCTCGGAATGAACTCGTACAACGGTCACTCAAGAATGGTTTAAACCACGCACACCGGTTTTCGATACCACGCGCATTGGTTAAGCTTCCAATGGAATGTACTGAAAAGTAAATCCTGCTGACGAAATTTTATGGCTAAATGTCCATGTTATATATAGTTGAAACCCCATCTATAACATATTGCATGCATTATAGTGCGCCATCAACCGACTATTGTTGTTATATAGCACGCATATTACATTAAATTTAATTTGTGTTTCGAACGCTGTTGTACATATAAAGGCGACACGAATTTGAATCTAGAAGATTTTATGTTTAATATCGAATCGTTATGAATGACGGCTCGGGTAAGATATATCATTGCGACATTCAAAACCCGTAAGGTATATACAAATAATAACACACATGCATGTCATGTTCGTTCGATCACTCGGTGTTTTATATCCCATGTCTTGGTGTTATTTAAGCCTGAAACTATGAGAATATTTGACCCAACAATACAAGTTATAAATTAGGGGATAACGGGCCCTACTAAAACCGATCGCGCCCGTCGGCACCCTACCACACCTCCCCAGGGGTCAGAGTGAGATGAAACATGCGCTATCGTGCAAAATAGACCTGTATGTACCAAATTTCCAATCTCCAAGTCGATAGCTCGAGCGGAAACCGATACTGTTAGCCTTTAACTTGGGTATTGGAACTTTGGTGCATACAGTTCTATTCTGCACGATAATGTATGCCCATTCTCGCTCGGACCCCGAGGGGGGTGCGATCGGCGGGTGTTATTTTCGGCGTTTTTGTGCACATTCATAGCAAATTCGACAGCAGCGTATGGGTTAATTTATTCACTTCCGCTGCATCTAGCGACTTGCCCGATCGCCGGCCCCATGGATGCAGAGGGACATTCGCTGCATGATATGATGTCCATTTCCGTGGTCAGATAGCCATTTTGCGTACCCAACGGAACCGGCCACAAGTTATTAGGAGTTAACGGTGCCGTTTCCGCTCGAGCTACCGACTTTGGGATTGGAACTTTGTTACATACGGGTCTATTATAAACGATAGTGCAAGCCCCATCTCGCTCGGACCCCTGGGGAGGTGCGGTCGGGTGCGGACGGGTGCGATCGTCTTTTAGTAGGACCGGGAATAACTGTGCTCTGCCGAGTGTCACAATCGGGTGATAGTGCACTGAGAGCCAAAAATACATCACGCAATTAACCATTTACCCAACAAACCGGCCAAAACCGGCCAAATAAAGCTTCAACAGCCTAAAATATCTTCGGTCTTTCTCAATAGAACCATACAAATATGGATTTCATTGGAACCGGCTCCTTGACCACATTGTGATAGTTACAGTTATGCCCTGTGCCAATGCATTCTCTTATATATGCGAGTCGACCATAGGTCGCCTCGCATATATAAGAGAATGCATTGGCCTAAAAAAATTCTTTTTTTAACACTTTTTTTAACCATTTTTTCTTACATTCTTTAACAATTTTATAATTTTTAATCTGTTAAGCCAATGTATTCTCTTATATATGCGAGGCGACCTATGGTCGACTCGCATATATAAGAGAATGCATTGGCACAGGGCCATTCTGTTGGGTAAAGGGTTAAGTGATGTATTTTTGGCCTGAATGTGCTATGACCGCGACTGTAACACGATAGCACAGCATATATAGCTATGACCATTGTAACATTTTCTTCTCCTATATAAGCCCGAATATGCAAGTAACACAATGCTGTGTCAGGATGTTTATCACACTTGTGGTCGCTCGCTGATCTTATGCTATATCTAAATTAGTTGATTGATTGGTTATTTAACTCAATGTCACAATTAAGTGGCGAATACAGAGTATTAAATAATTAACATATATACATATATTTACAAAAGGGGGCCAATAACGTCATCTGTATATATGGTTCGGCATCCATTTATCTAGAAATAGAAGAATCATTCTATGTTTTGTAAGGTTAGCAAAGTGTCAGAAGCGCACGGACAAGAAGATAGTGGTATTATGCACATAGTTTTATTTCCCCAAATGAACTGCCAAATACTACTTGTGATATTTTGAAGCAGTATGCTGCATCCTTCCTTTAGCATAAACATGACTATTGTGTGCAGAATGAAACCCACGAATAGAATCGTATAAATTGCTAAAAGCTCAATGTGATTATAATACCACACTCTGACTTTAATCTGAAATAATATCATTTCTGTGAATTAAATACTATTATATATGGACAACAAAAAGTATATGCACAATTTATACAGCATAGCACTCGTATAGCATATTGCGCGCATACAGCGCGGAACGGAGGCGCCTGTCTTATTTCTTAAGCTGCTTTAACATACATGCGTTTATGCGTTTAACGCGTGCGTTTAGGTTACGCACAGTGGGTACACCTTTCACACAAGTGTAGATTAGCACAAGTGCTTTGAACTATCCGTTAACTTGACACCCATGCAATGCATTAGGATCCATTTGCTTGTTCAAAATGGATTCATCAAAAGATGTTGCCTTGTATATATGTAGTGTCAATATCCCGAGCATTTGTGGGCCGAGAATACTTGGTCTAATTATATTATAGAATAATCTAGTCTAATATGACAAAAGACACTTTACAACGACATCAACTGTAACATTATAGTTTACCCTAGTACGTACATTCCATGGTAGTACCATGGTAGTTACAACTTTACCGTGGTAATACCATGCGGGGTAGTATACCATATACTACAATGCATGGTAGTACCAATTAACATGCCAGAGTACCTTAGTACAGTGCCATGGTATAGTACGTGGTAGTACCATGGTAGTATACCGTGGTAGTACTATACTGCGATGGTAGTACCAAACTTCCATTGTAGTATCATGGTAAGGTGGGCCCCTACCCTAGTAGAGTTCAATTGTATCACGGTAGTACCATGGTAAATATCACGTATCGTACCATGTTAGTAAGACACTACCATGGTAGTACGATGATATTACCACGGTAGTCGGTGGTATCATTGTATTATCAGGGTAGTACAATTGTGCTTTTTCAAGTTATATGGGAGTCTTGATCTCGTCACATAAATTTGTGCATTTCTGGGCATCGCGCAATTGCGTTCCCGCACCAATTTACTGATTGTTTAGTAAAGTTGTCCGCTAAAATTAGCGGACGTCTTTTTACGCAGTTATGTGAAAGGCCCAGTGCTGACTCTGTTGTTTAAACCAATGCGCCTTGTGTGCGTCTAACGCTGAAAACCCTTAGTATACTATATGTCGGCCATTTTATAGAGGTCTAATAATTTTTTCTAACATTGAAAACCGGTGTGCGTTTTATTAAACATGTTTTCTGAACCTAAGTGCGTGGTATTCGAAACCGTTGTACGAGAAATAATAATGGATTTCAAAATGCATACAGTATACACGCCTTTCATCTTGTTATAACGTATGGGTTCAACAGATTAGTATGCTGAGATGCTAGCCTATTTAGATTAAATTATTCAGAAATAAGGTATATAAATCTCTTTTGTGACACGATTAAGACATTGTTTTGTCAATGGATTACTTCTTCCCATGGATGGTTCATTCTCACACCTTCTTTATTTAATCTAATATGGACAATATTATTGTTTTATTTAAGTATAGCTTCGACATAATGACCGTTGTTGGCGTAACCGTAGGTCGAGTTCACGGATCTCCAGTGTGGCTACGGCCTTGATATTAATTAAACGGTGTTGAACCGTAAAAAGATACAACGGTCTGACCGTTACTGATTACAGCCTGCCAGTAACTTAAACGGTTTTGTACCGTGGAGCATGCTACAGTATGACCGTATGTTTAACGGTCCAATGTTGGCAGCAATGCTGCGCGGTATGACACCGTTAAAGCGACGGGCATTTTTCTAACAGTGATACTATTACGCGTTTGAATATTGTTAAGGGAGAGGAGCAAAGCTCTAAGTTGAATAACTTGTGCTCCCATCTCTTTTGATTACCTCATATCATCTTCCAGCTTCTATTTGTTAAACTATAAAATGTATTCATGTAAACTGGGTTCAAATAAAATATGTTGAAACAAACAAACAAATAAACACCCGTGCACGTCCTGCGGAAAGAGTGTCATTAAAACACGCAAAACAATTGACTGCGACTCTTTTTAAAGGTCCACTTAATTTTGGAACCCCCAGATCACATATATAAAATGTATGCCATATTATATACCCTTTGACAGAGGAAGCTACAAAACATTGTATTATCAACTTATCCGGTGTAATAAACTGTGGACATGTTGTTTTTGTCAAGGTACCGATGTGTGTTCTGTGCTAATGGGCTTTTCGGCAACACATCTAGTGCAAAAAACATATCTAGAACAAAATTGTCGTTCAATGTAGTTTATATGTCATATAGAGTTATTACTAACACATGCTATTACCAACAGAAACAGAGCATATATGGCATTAACAGCATTAATATATATGGCTTCTATGTCCCGGTTTGAAAATACAGCCTATTTGGAGTATGATGTGAAGTAGCTGTTCATTTTAGAGTATTACACATAAAGAAAGTGTCGTTTTATTATTCCATTAATGTTGGTAATAATTAAAGAGCGTTTAGATGAGTGCTTGTGCCGTTATGTGTTGCATGCTTGAACCTTTGTCAGAACATATTCGGTTTCCTAGAATTAGATGCCTCAATGGGACGTATAATATATTTGAATCTAATTTCAACATTTTCTAGTATTGTCAAGCTTCGTATGTTCAATGTTCCACCTGATACAGACCAATGTTACTCTGTAGTAATACAAAACTATTAGTTAAAATTCCTCAGTGATAAAGGGTATGTGGCATGCCACGCCAGCCGTTGAGGCATGCCAATATCCCATAATATGTCAAATATAGCGAATTATCGAAATATGAAATACCACGAAAAAGCGAAATAGGAAAATACAGCGAAATTGCGGAATAAAAAATGCATCGAAATGACGAAATAGCGCGAATTATGAAATAAGAAATTATTTTTATTAACTAAATAACGGAGATATTTGAAGAAGTGTTTTTGACGAAATAACGGGCATATTTGGAGAAGTTTTTTTTAAAGAGCGTACCCCAAACCTCACCCAAGCCCACCCACCCAAGAGAAGAATTTTACTTATATTTCACCACAGTTGATCTATTGTGGTGTTGTTATTTCTAATACAAATCGGCGTTATTTCGTAAATATACATTCTTTATAGAGTTATTACCCTGTGGCAATGTTACGATTTTAGCTTGTCAAAGAACATGTGGCATGCCTCAACGGCTGGCGTGGCATGCTACATACCCTATATCACTGAGGAATTTTAACTAATAATTTTGTATTACTACAGAGTAACATTGGTCTGTAGCAGGTGAATGTTCCAGGTTCAAACTCTCTAAAGTTTCCTTTTAACCCTTTACCCAACAAACCGGCCAAAACCGGCCAAATAAAGCTTCAACAGCCTAAAATATCTTCGGTCTGTCTCAATAGAACCATACAAATATGGATATCATTGGAACCGGCTCCTTGACCACATTGTGATAGTTACAGTTATGCCCTGTGCCAATGCATTCTCTTATATATGCGAGTCGACCATAGGTCGCCTCGCGTATATAAGAGAATGCATTGGCCTAAACAAAATCTTTTTTTAACACTTTTTACCATTTTTTCTTACATTCTTTAACAATTTTATAATTTTTAATGTGTTAAGCCAATGCATTCTCTTATATATTCGAGGCGACCTATGGTCGACTCGCATATATAAGAGAATGCATTGGCACAGGGCCCTTCTGTTGGGTAAAGGGTTAAAGTTTTTAGTCGCCCATGCTCTGAGAATGTTTGATTCGTCTGTCTTGGCGTGAATATTATAGGATATTCCTTGAGCTATCGGGTGTTCGGAAAAATGACCACCGAGGTGCAGCCGAGGTGCAGCCGAAGTGATTATTTGGAAAATATCCGACAGATTGGGGAATATCTGACTTAAACCTCAACTAAATGGCGGCTTTTAAATCCACATACTTTGATTTCTGGGGGGGGGGGGGTTAAGTTCGATCGTAGTGCAGGGGAACGTATTCACTTAGTGTAAACACTATTTATTTGAACGAAAGAACAGAACATCACATTGACAATTATACATATAGAAAAAACATAGTTCAAATGAGGATTGGATAACAAGCCATGAGCCTATGGCTTTTATAAAAATCCTTTCCTCTAGAAATGTTACCCCGAGTGTCTCTCTCTCTTTTCTCGCTCACTCACTCTCTCTCTCTCTCTCTCTCTCTCTCTCTCTCTCTCTCTCTCTCTGCCTCATGCTATCCCTAACACTATCTTCCCGCTGTGTCCATCCCAACTTAAACTTAGTTACTTCTCCTTTAAAAAATATTATTTCTATTATTTCCCGTCTGATCGATACCCCTCCCTCACTTATTGGGGAAGGGGCATGTCGCCAAAGAGGAGAAGACTTCATATAAGCCCTCGGGCTTGTTGTCTGATCCTCATTTCCATACATTATCTCTTATATGTTGTATATTTATGTCATTTGTGTATTATGTGTATTATGTTTGGATTTGGAAATAAAAATATGTTTACACTAATACAGACAGCTACAGGGTAAAGAGTACGGGAATTTCAATATTGTTCTGTGTTTTCAAATAAATGTTGAGAAGTTAGTTAAGCGAGTGCAGGGATAAGAAAGATGGAGGAGTGATAGAAGGGAGAAGATAGTGAAATACTTAGGAAAGATAATGCAGTATAGGTAGGAAAGAAGTGTGATAAATGGTGTATACAATACTGCCTTAGTCATAATCTAAATGTTACATTATGATTTTAAATCATGGTGTAATGTCCAATATAGAAACGGAATGAGACCCCAAATACGTCTCGGCACCCAGGAGAGATGATGCATGAAGATAAGTATTTATTAGGATCACTGTTATACTGGAAGTGCGTATCAATAATCTAAATACAATATTAGTAAGCACAATCAGTATTAAGTCCATTAATATGCCAAGGTCAGCACGGTTGCTCCGCGGGCAGACAGTCGGATATGCCCGAACACAAGGTGCAGAAACGCGACTTACATATTTATACAAACAAGTTATGCACCTAATATGGACATTCAGGCAAATTAGAGACTCCAAGCTTAGGAAAACATTCATTGCGCGCACCTCGGGATGAAGATAAATAAGCATTACCAGAAATGTATACTATAATTAGTAAGGTGCATTTATGGACATAGTATGGACATAGTAATACGTGAATATTCATTTATACGAATACACATCTGCATGGTAGCTTCATTCAATAATGAGCCGTGATCACACCGGGCCCAAAAATCTGTTTGCCAATATTTTGGCCAATTCTGATTTGTTTTTGTGGCCAAATAAAAAAGAATTTGTTCAAATATAATTATGTCCATACCTTCACATACCGTGTCTAGACTTCTTTACTCCCACCATTTTTACTTGACATATAATACTACACACCATCTACCACCAGCCTTATGGCAGTCAAAGGATTTATTAGTGTTAAAGGTACTCAATCCGATAAAACTCCTCTCAATTACTATTTCAATGGGTTCGGGGGTCAAAAATATTTGATTCGAGTCGAGGAAGTCACCCATCAAAGCTCAGATTTGTTAGATATCGATTTTAGAAATCTATTATTTTTCATTATCGGGAATACTATCTGGCCCAGAACTCAGTCAAAATTGCGTTAAAATTACCACTTGATTTTAGAGTTATCCATCCTTGTCTGTTTGAATAGATTTGGAGTACACATCCAGAGCAGATTACGGCAGTTATTAGTACTCATCTCGAGAACATAACAAATTTCAAAAATCAATATCTAATAACTCTTAGCTTTGTTTGATGGGTTTCTCGACTCGAATCAAATATTTTTTACCCCCAAAGCCAAAGAAATAGTAATATAGGACCCTCTGATCGGATTGTTGTTGTTGGAATCTGTTGAGATGGGGACCCTCTTTACGGGTTGAGTACCTTTAATCGTCATTACTGTTTTATTGTATTCAAGTTTGGTAGCCCATTGTTTGATTGTGCACGTCATGAGTGCTGTTCGTTACATATTGAGCTGTATCACCTTACAATTATGGAATTTCTCCTGCTGGATAATTAATTCGATGTTTAGTACAGTAAAGTAAAGACGTTTAGCAAAGAAAAGTATGCAATTTTGAGTTGGGACCAGGGGGAAGGGTGTGGGGTCGTGACAAAATTAATTTTGAGTTGGGACCAGGGGGAAGGGTGTGGGGTCGTGACAAAATTTGCAGACACAGGTTTGTAAAAAAATAATTCCCGCTACATGACCACCCACCCCCACATTCTGTGCAATTATTTTAAATTTTTTCCAGGTCATCTTTTTGAGACCCACCCCAACAATTATTAGTAAATAAATCAGAATAATATGAAAAAAACCCATCAATCTGGTTCTTTCTAACAATTACTATTTAGAATATTCAAACATATTAATACAACCCATACAAATGCAATGGTAGTAGCATAATCAGAAGCAAAATCATAAAAAACAGTTCCCATAGGTATCTGCTTCCAATCTTTTTACCATAATTGAAATACTTCTGAGTGAATATATACAGATATTCATAGGGTTTTCATCTTAGGCATGTTACATTTTCACCTCAATTCAAACGGTGCATGTGCACATACATTGTTCAAGTTTTTTGGCAAATGCACTCCTCGTGGCATCCTAATGGACGGAATAGTATGTCAATGTTTGTTTGATTGCTTATGTGTGATCTACCATCACGTACACAATAAAATGGTTTTTGTAACCAGTGACTGGTGTTAAACGCTCAGAGGGTAAGACTATATTTCAAATATTTTAATATAATTTTTTCTACTGTTGACATGCGGATGTCACATTTTGTCATTCAAAATGGGTTTATGTTTTATATATGTAGGCATATAGAGGACTGTGGGTGCAGGCTTAAAGGTACTCAATCCGATCAGACGCTCCTAAATTACTATTTTCTTTGGCCTCGGAGGTAAAAGATATTTGATTCGAGTCGAGGAACACACCCATCAAAGCTCAGAGTGATTAGATATCGATGTTTACAGATGGATAACTCTAAAATCAAGTGGTAATAATAACCACTCGATTTTTGAGTTATCCATCTTTATCTGCAAGACCGCCCGTTTGACCGACAAGTTCTGTCCCACAAACAATAGAAATCGCAAACTTCAAACATCGATATCTAATCACTCTGAGCTTTGATGGATGGGTTCCTCGACTAGAATCAGATATTTTTTACCCTCCAAGCCAAAGATATAGTAAATTAGGAGCGTCTGATTGGATTGAGTATCTTTAACAGACTTCAACAGTTCTAAACATAGTTATAAGTTCATCAACATTAGACAAAGACATTTGTGATATATTGAAATTTTCATGCATTACCCGTACATATACATGTATGCACAGAAGTGCATATGTATGCACATAAGTACGTGGTGACGTGACATATTCAAATGCATGTGTGTATAGCACATATTGACCTGAAAGATGTCAACTAATGAAGGTAAAGTGAGTAACAAATGCTGACAATTGCAAAATTCTGCACTAATAACACCAATATAGCACGAATAAGCATCAATTATAGCCATTAGTGTGTAAACCAAGATGGCTGCCAAGGTCAGGTGACCTCTATGGAGGTGGTATGCGTGGCTCTGAACTTGCCTTTGTCTAATCATATATGAAGTTTCAACAAATTATTCCATGCGATTATTGAGATAAAAAAAGTAAATCAACTCAATAGCTACACAGCTGGGCTACATGTACCGGTATAATATAACGAGCGTGTAACTTGGTGATGCATACATTGTTCTCTAGTCACTAATATTGTCACATCATGCTCAAAAATCATGCAATAGGTAAGCACAGTACAAAACTAAGTAATATAATTCCAATAGCTTCATTAATCTTTGATAAATACGTTGATTGGAAACAAATTGCATCACACTACCTCGAACAACCCACCCACCCGTCCATGTGTCTGATCCAAAATGTGTCTGAATGACCCACACACCCATCCATGTGTCTGAATGACCCACCACCCGCCCATGTGTCTAATTCCACCAACCCACCCGTCCATGTGTCTGAACCACCCACCCACCCGTCCATGTGTCTGAATGACCCACCCACCCGTCCATGTGTCTTAATGACCCACCCACCCGTCCATGTGTCTAATTCCACCAACCCACCGTCCATGTGTCTGAATCACCCACCCACCCGTCCATGTGTCTGAACCACCCGCCCATGTGTCTGAACCAGCCACCCACCGTCCATGTGTCTGAATGACCCAACCACCCGTCCATGTGTCTGAATGACCCACCACCCGTCCATGTGTCTGAAATACCCACCCACCGTCCATGTGTCTGAAAGTCCCCCCACCCACACATGTGTCTGATTACATTATTGTGTCTGATTACACTCACCCACCCGTCCATGTGTCTGAATTACCCACCCACCCGTCCATGTGTCTGATTACACCCATCCACCGTCCATGTGTCTGAACCACCCACCCACCCGTCCATGTGTCTGATTACACCCACCAACCCGCCCATGTGTCTGAATACACCCACTCACCCGTCAATGTGTCTGAATGACCCACCCACCCGCCCATGTGTCTGATTACACCCACACACCCGTCCATGTGTCTGATTACAACAACCCACCCGTCCATGTGTCTGAAACACCCGCCCATGTGTCTGAACCAGCCACCCACCCGTCCATGTGTCTGAATGACCAAACCACCAGTCCATGTGACGGTGTTAAACGCTCAGAGGGTAAGACTATATTTCAAATATTTTAATATAAGTTTTTCTACTGTTGACATGCGGATGTCACATTTTGTCATTCAAAATGGGTTTATGTTTTATATATGTAGGCATATAGAGGACTGCGGGTGCAGGCTTAAAGGTACTCAATCCGATCAGACGCTCCTAAATTACTATTTTCTTTGGCCTCGGAGGTAAAAGATATTTGATTCGAGTCGAGGAACACACCCATCAAAGCTCAGAGTGATTAGATATCGATGTTTACAGATGGATAACTCTAAAATCAAGTGGTAATAATAACCATTCGATTTTTGAGTTATCCATCTTTATCTGCAAGACCGCCCGTTTAACCGACAAGTTCTGTCCCACAAACAATAGAAATCGCAAACTTCAAACATCGATATCTAATCACTCTGAGCTTTGATGGATGGGTTCCTCGACTAGAATCAGATATTTTTTACCCTCCAAGCCAAAGATATAGTAAATTAGGAGCGTCTGATTGGATTGAGTATCTTTAACAGACTTCAACAGTTCTAAACATAGTTATAAGTTCATCAACATTAGACAAAGACATTTGTGATATATTGAAATTTTCATGCATTACCCGTACATATACATGTATGCACAGAAGTGCATATGTATGCACATAAGTACGTGGTGACGTGACATATTCAAATGCATGTGTGTATAGCACATATTGACCTGAAAGATGTCAAATAATGAAGGTAAAGTGAGTAACAAATGCTGACAATTGCAAAATTCTGCACTAATAACACCAATATAGCACGAATAAGCATCAATTATAGCCATTAGTGTGTAAACCAAGATGGCTGCCAAGGTCAGGTGACCTCTATGTAGGTGGTATGCGTGGCTCTGAACTTGTCTTTGTCTAATCATATATGAAGTTTCAACAAATTATTCCATGCGATTATTGAGATAAAAAAAGTAAATCAACTCAATAGCTACACAGCTGGGCTACATGTACCGGTATAATATAACGAGCGTGTAACTTGGTGATGCATACATTGTTCTCTAGTCACTAATATTGTCACATCATGCTCAAAAATCATGCAACAGGTAAGCACAGTACAAAACTAAGTAATATAATTCCAATAGCTTCATTAATCTTTGATAAATACGTTGATTGGAAACAAATTGCACCACACTACCTCGAACAACCCACCCACCCGTCCATGTGTCTGATCCAAAATGTGTCTGAATGACCCACACACCCGTCCATGTGTCTGAATGACCCACCCAGTGTCTGAATGAACCACCCACAGCCATGTGTCTAATTCCACCAACCCACCCGTCCATGTGTCTGAACCACCCACCCACCCGTCCATGTGTCGGAATGACCCACCCACCCGTCCATGTGTCTTAATGACCCACCACCCGTCCATGTGTATAATTACACCAACCCACCCGTCCATGTGTCTGAATCACCCACCCACCCGTCCATGTGTCTGAACCACCCGCCCATGTGTCTGAACCAGCCACCCACCCGTCCATGTGTCTGAATGACCCAACCACCCGTCCATGTGTCTGAATGACCCACCCACCGTCCATGTGTCTGAAATACCCACCCACCGTCCATGTGTCTGAAAGTCCCCCCACCCACACATGTGTCTGATTACATTATTGTGTCTGATTACAATCACCCACCCGTCCATGTGTCTGAATGACCCACCCACCCGTCCATGTGTCTGATTACACCCATCCACCGTCCATGTGTCTGAACCACCCACCCACCCGTCCATGTGTCTGATTACACCCACCAACCCGCCCATGTGTCTGAATACACCCACCCACCCGTCAATGTGTCTGAATGACCCACCCACCCGCCCATGTGTCTGATTACACCCACACACCCGTCCATGTGTCTGATTACAACAACCCACCCGTCCATGTGTCTGAACAACCCGCCCATGTGTCTGAACCAGCCACCCACCCGTCCATGTGTCTGAATGACCCAACCACCCGTCCATGTGTCTGAATGACCCACCCACCCGTCCATGTGTCTGAAATACCCACCCACCGTCCATGTGTCTGAAAGTCCCCCCACCCACACATGTGTCTGATTACACCCACCAACCCGCCCATGTGTCTGAATACACCCACCCACCCGTCAATGTGTCTGAATGACCCACCCACCCGCCCATTTGTCTGATTACACCCACACACCCGTCCATGTGTCTGATTACAACAACCCACCCGTCTATGTGTCTGAACCATCCACCCACCGTCCATGTATCTGATTACACCCACCCACCGTCTTGACTTTGACTTGAAACATATTTTATTTGCAAAATATACAAAAGGGATTGGGGCACAAGTTTTTGCAACTTATGAAGCCCCTCTCCTAATACAATATTGCAACACACATGTGAGCAAGATGACGGTACAAACTTATTTACATTTGTCTGAACCACCCACCCACCCGTCCATGTGTCTGATTACACCAACCCACCCGCCCATTTGTCTGAATACAAACAAACACCCGTCCATGTGTCTCATTACACCCACCCACCGGCCCATGTGTCTGATTCCACCAACCCACCCGCCCATGTGTCTCATTACATACATCCATCCGCCCATGGATCTGATTACACCCACCACCCGTCCATGTGTCTGATTACACCCACCCACCCGTCCATGTGTCTGAACCACCCACCCACCCGTCCGTGTGTCAGAACCACCCACACACCAGTCCATGTGTCAGAATGACCCACCCACCCGTCCATGTGTCTAAACCACCCACCCACCCGTCCATGTGTCTGAATGACCCACCAACCCGCCCATGTGTCTGATTACACCCACACACCCGTCCATGTGTCTGATTACAACAACCCACCGGTCCATGTCTCTGAACCATCCACACACCCGTCCATGTATCTGATTACACCCACCCACCGTCTTGACTTTGACTTGAAACATATTTTATTTGCAAAATATACAAAAGGGATTGGGGCACAAGTTTTTGCAACTTATGAAGCCCCTCTCCTAATACAATATTGCAACACACATGTGATCAAGATGACGGTACAAACTTATTTACATGTGTCTGAACCACCCACCCACCCGTCCATGTATCTGATTACACCAACCCACCCGCCCATTTGTCTGATTACAACCACCCACCCGTCCATGTGTCTCATTACACCCACCCACCGGCCCATGTGTCTGATTCCACCAACCCACCCGCCCATGTGTCTCATTACATACATCCATCCGCCCATGTATCTGATTACACCCACCCACCCGTCCATGTGTCTGAATGACCCACCCACCCGTTCATGTGTCTGAACCACCCACCCACCCGTCCATGTGTCTAAATGACCCACCAACCCGTCCATGTGTCTAAACCACCCACACACCCGTCCATGTGTCTGAATAACCCACCCACCCGTCCATGTGTCTGAAAGACCCACCCACCCGTCCATGTGTCTGAATGACCCGTCCATGTGTCTGAATGACCCACCCACCCGTCCATGTGTCTGAATGACCCACCCACCTGCCCATGTGTCTGAATGACCCACCCACCCGTCCATGTGTCTGAATAACCCACCCACCGGTCCATGTGTCTGAACCACCCACCAGCCGTGCATGTGTCTGAACCACCCACCCGTCCATGTGTCTGACACACCCACCCACCCGTCCATGTGTCTGAACCACCCACCGTCATGTGTCTGGACCACCCACCCACCCGTCCATGTGTCTGATCCAAAATGTGTCTGAATGACCCACACACCCGTCCATGTGTCTGAATGACCCACCCACCCGCCCATGTGTCTGAATGAACCACCCACAGCCCATGTGTCTAATTCCACCAACCCACCCGTCCATGTGTCTGAACCACCCACCCACCCGTCCATGTGTCGGAATGACCCACCCACCCGTCCATGTGTCTTAATGACCCACCACCCGTCCATGTGTCTAATTACACCAACCCACCCGTCCATGTGTCTGAATCACCCACCCACCCGTCCATGTGTCTGAACCACCCGCCCATGTGTCTGAACCACCCACCCACCGTCCATGTATCTGAACCACCCACCCGTCCATGTGTCTGAACCACCCACCCACCCGTCCATATGTCTGAATGACCCACCCACCCGTCCATGTGTCTGATTACAAGTGTGTCTGATTACACCCACCACCCGTCCATGTGTCACAATGGTGAGGTGAATGGGTATACAAGGAGTGACTATATGGTTATGGGTCATGTTTATGAGTATACCCGTTATGCCTGCATTGTGACTCATGGCTGTATGGTCATCCGTGGTCATGGGTCAGGTTATGGGTCATTTTTATGAGTATACCCGTTGTGCCTGCATTGTGACTCATGGCTGTGTGGTCATCCGTGGTCATGGGTCAGGTGACCCATACCAACCAACCGCCCATGTGTCTGAACCACGCACCCACCCGTCCATGTGTCTGAACCACCCACCGTCCATATGTCTGAATGACCCACCCACCCGTCCATGTGTCTGGTTAGAAGTGTGTCTGATTACACCCACCCACCCGCACATGTGTCTGATTACATCTGTGTCTGATTACACCCACCCACGTGTCTGATTACACCCACCCACCAGCCCATGTGTCTGTTTACAGCCACCCACCCGTCCATGTGTCTGATTACAAATGTGTCTTATTACACCCACACACCCTTCCATGTGTCTGATTACATGTGTGTCTGATTACGACCACCCACCCGCCCATGTGTCTGATTACAACGTGTCTGATTACACCCACCGACCCGCCCATGTGTCTGATTACAATGTGTCTGATTACAACCACCCCCACCCATGTGTCTGATTACATTGTGTCTGATTACAAAATGTGTCTGATTACAACCACCCACCCGCCCATGTGTCTGATTACATTGTGTCTGATTACACCCACCCACCCGTCCATGCGTCTGATTACACCCACCCACCCGTCCATGTGTCTGATTACACCCACCCACCCGTCCATGTGTCTGAACCAACCACCCACCCGTCCATATGTCTGATTACAATGTGTCTGATTACACCCACCCACCCGTCCATGTGTCTGAAAGACCCACCCATCCATCCATGTGTCTGAACCACCCACCATCCTGTCCATGTGCCTGAGGGACCCACCCATCCACCCGTCCATGTGTCTGAATCACCCACCCACCCGTACATGTGTCAGATCCACCCACCCACCCGTCCATGTGTCTGAACCACCCACCCACCGTCCATGTGTCTGAACCACCCACCCGTCCATGTGTCTGAATCACCCACCCGTCCATGTGTCTGAACCACCCACCCACCCGTCCATGTGTCTGAATGACCCACCCACCCATCCATGTGTCTGAACCACCCACCCACCGTCCATGTGTCTGAACCACCCACCCACCCGTCCATGTGTCTGAACCACCCACCCACCCGTCCATGTGTCTGAATGACCCACCCACCCGTCCATGTGTCTGAACGTTTTCAGCAGATCCACCCCCTGTTGGTTGGGACATTCATTGTTCAGGAACAGATAACAACAACGATTAGCGTTTTGTCGCCGATAGTTAAGCAAATAGGCGGTACAGCGTGCGTGGTTGCTCCACTACGTGCCGCGTACGATTCATATTAGTGATAAATAATCGTAAAAGGGCGACAACTATGTGAAGAAACGTTGGGCCGAAAACGTGACACCTTCATTTTCAGTAGCCATTAGATGCCTATATTTCCTGAATTATTGTGATTTTTAGTATTTTCAATTAAACAGACAACGGTTCTAATAGAATGGTTACAACATGATGGAAACAATATATTCCCTTGGTTACACCATGGAAGTATAATAAAGATCGTGATCAATTATGAGCTATTGTGGTCGTTTTCGACGTGTTACTTATGGATTATTGTGTGGGTTTTTGTGTGATGATTGTTCATGTATACTAATGACGTCACACACAGCCGATGTCCCTGGAATAACTCATTAAATCTAATTGGTTTAATCTAATTGGTGTCAAAAAGTGTGATCTTCGTTGTATTATGTAACCTCATGATAGAAATTCTGAAAAAATCTTGATAGCCCTTAATTGAAGGTCGCTCAGAAGATCTGTATATCCTGTTTGGTGATGATCGGATGTGGCCCAGAAGCGAGTTATTGTCAGCTAACGGGTTGGGCACGTACGCTTACAATAGCCGGTGATCACTGTTAACATAATTACCAGCTCTTGTTGTCAGCGGGTGGTAGTCTAGACAATGTTCAAGGGTTAACAATAGAACACATGGCGGTTGTGGTTTAATTGCATTTCATTTTTTTTATTTATGTTGCTAATCGATATGGTTTCCATATTCACATCATTAATATTTTGAGCGTAGAAATTATTGCGCTCATATCTGTGATCGGGTTAATTGGGCAGTACGACCGGCCAATCAGATCACAAAAATACGAGCACATCACTGGCCTGCAAACAAAGGTGTAAATATGGAAAATATACGCAAGGTTTTAACAATATATGTATGCTTTTACGCAGTGAATTTGTCTTCAAACTGTTAGGTTATTACTTAATCGAAATAAGAATAAATTCTTATTATGTTTTAACCCGTTTCACTCGAACAAACATAAATTATTTATAGAATAACAACTACGAATTGTAGCAAACTAAAGTTTCAATATAGAAAGACATGTAAACGTATGTAGCTTCAGTGTGTACATGCACTACACATAATTATGTATATTTACATAGCTCTGTGTTGCAGTAAATTCGTTTCGGTGATTGGTCGACTGTCAATTGAGTCACCCGTTTCATACCCCAATAACACACATACCGTAAAACGAACACGACATCACAAATTGTTGACCTAATCTGACTTAATCACTAAAAGTGATCAGTAAAATAAATGGGCGTGCTTTTCAAAGTTCAGCCGAATTGAATCTGAAGCCAGTTATTTATATCTGTCACGTTATCGTTGCTAAGTGCTTGGAAATCTGATATTGGGCTGACTTAATGTCCTTGCGTGTGTTAGTTGCAAATTCCCGGCAGATTTTATGAAATAGATAAGAATACATTCAGCTTTTTTATGGGAATAAATCATCAAAAAGCTATATACATAAAAGAAATGGATGTAGAGGGTTCACACAACGTGTCACAACAACCACAGCACCGTATCCATCAATAACACACAAACATGGATAACTCTAAAATCAAGTGGCAATAATAACCACTTGATTTTAGAGTTATATATCTTTATCTGCAAGACCGTCCGTTTGACCGGCATGTTCTGTTCCATAAACAGACAATATGAATCGCAAACTTCAAACATCGATATCTAATCACTCTGAGCTTTGATGGGTGGACTAGAATCAAATATTTTTTACCCCATGAAGCCAAAAAAATTTAAATTAGGAGCGTCTGATCGGATTGAGTACCTTTAAATAACATGGGTGACACTCCACAGTTTCGAATGATCAGTAGGGGTGATTTTATAGATATAAAGTGCTAGTGGTTTCTGGCACCATTCATGTGGTATGTATATTGAGACAAGGTAGGATATGAATTTGTGTAATTTTAGGAGGTGTTCTAGACTGATGAAAAAATTAAGTGCAAGTGACCTTGACCCCACCCATAGACAGCAGTAGCGTTTTCTGCGAAACAGTGGCTCTAGATACTGGGTCAATTTTTTAGCACCCAAAATTTGTCATCTGCATTAAAAATTGATTTTCTGGAAAATTTAACGGCGAAAGTTTGAATTTTTTTCATATTGATGTTGGAAGCCAGAGGCCTTTAAACCAACATAGGTGACCATGCTTGAAAAATCCTGGTATTCGTGCCTCTTGGGTATGAAAATGCAATATTTTGGTCATTTTTTGAATAAAAATCACATTTTCGATCAAAAGATCAAGGGCCATAACTCTTGATAGCCCATATATTATGGAAATTATGTATCAAATTCTGAATGCCTATTCTGTACTAATTTCAGGCATATATATATTGTCTATATGGTTTGGGATCATAATCCAGATAAATTTCAATGAATCTATGGGCCCATACCTGTTGAAACTGTGGAGTGTCACCATGGCTACCACGTATTTATTATGCTTACTCTCGGATATACATGGATATCAATCCCTGTACTAAAATTCTGATTGCAATGTTAATTGTTTAAACAAATCGTTCACTTTCAAATGTTATTATACGCAAATATTTTCTGCGTCATGGGTGGTGGGAGGGTGCTGCACATACTTTCGAATCTAAACGTAGAATGATCGTTAAATCTGCCATCTCTCTCCATAATGACTTAGCAATCCGCGTTTAAAGGCCCACCTAATTTTCGAACCCCCAGATAATCTCATATATATTTTGAAGACCTCTGTCTGTCTGTCTGTCTGTTTGTTTGTCTGTCTGTCATTAATACAAATCTACGATTCTCGACCGATCGGGACGAAACTTGGTACGTGTGTGTAGTTTGACCAGGCGGTCGTCGTTGTCGTATTGGCGAGCCCGTGCGACGCCCGTGCAGCGCATGCGCAGACGAGATCTCGGAAACGGGTGGAGCTATCGACTTGAAATTTGCTATGTGAATGTATCTTGCCCCGGATACGAATTTTATCGGGTCGCCGAGCCCGTGCGACGCCAGCTTCGCGCATGCGCAGACCAGATCTCGGAAACGGGTGGAGCTATCGACTTGAAATTTGGTATGTGAATGTATCTTGCCCCGGATACGAATTTTATCGGGTCGCCGAGCCCGTACGACACCAGCTTCGCGCATGCGCAGACCAGATCTAGGAAACGGGTGGAGCTATCGACTTGAAATTTGGTTTTTGAATAGCCCGGACAACGTCGGGCTCATCGGCTAGTCTCATATATATTTTGAAGACATCTGTCTGTCTGTTTGTCTGTCTGTCTGTCATTAATACAAATCTACGATTCTCGACCGATCGGGACGAAACTTGGTACGTGTGTGTAGTTTGACCAGGCGGTGGTCGTTTTCATATTGGCGAGCCCGTGCGACGCCCGTGCAGCGCATGCGCAGACGAGATCTCTGAAACGGGTGGAGCTATCGACTTGAAATTTGCTATGTGAATGTATCTTGCCCCGGATACGAATTTTATCGGGTCGCCGAGCCCGTTCGACGCCAGCTTCGCGCATGCGCAGACCAGATCTCGGAAACGGGTGGAGCTATCGACTTGAAATTTGGTATGTGAATGTATCTTGCCCCGGATACGAATTTTATCTGGTGGCCGAGCCCGTACGACACCAGCTTCGCGCATGCGCAGACCAGATCTCGGAAACGGGTGGAGCTATCGACTTGAAATTTGGTTTTTGAATAGCCCGGACAACGTCGGGCTCATCGGCTAGTCTCATATATATTTTGAAGACATCTGTCTGTCTGTCTGTTTGTCTGTCTGTCTGTCTGTCATTAATACAAATCTACGATTCTCGACCGATCGGGACGAAACTTGGTACGTGTGTGTAGTTTGACCAGGCGGTCGACGTTGTCGTATTGGCGAGCCCGTGCGGCGCCCGCTTCGCGCATGCGCAGACGCGATATCGGAAACGGGTGGAGCTATCGACTTGAAATTTGCTATGTGAATGTATCTTGCCCCGGATACGAATTTTATCAGGTCGCCGAGCCCGTGCGACGCCAGCTTCGCGCATGCGCAGACGAGATCTCGGAAACGGGTGGAGCTATCGACTTTAAATTTGCTATGTGAATGTATCTTGCCCCGGATACGAATTGTATCGGATCGCCGAGCCCGTGCGACGCCAGCTTCGCGCATGCGCAGACGAGATCTCGGAAACGGGTGGAGCTATCGACTTGAAATTTGCTATGTGAATGTATCTTGCCCCGGATACGAATTTTATCGGGTCGCCGAGCCCGTGCGACGCCAGCTTCGCGCATGCGCAGACCAGATCTCGGAAACGGGTGGAGCTATCGACTTGAAATTTGGTTTTTGAATAGCACAGACAACGTCGGGCTCATCGGCTAGTTTTATATATATTATATGCCATATTATATATCATTTGAAAGAGGAAGCTCCAAAACATTGTATTATCAACGTATTCGGGGTAATAAACTGTGAATATGTTGTTTTTGTTGAGATACCGACTTGGTGTTCTGTGTTCAAGTTTCATTATTTCTAACGAAAATACATTTTTAGTTTGAATTCTGTTTCATTATGGAGCCATAATGGGGGAAATATTTCTATGATTTCACTTGTTTTCTATTTCTCTATGGGCATCTTCTGAGAAACAGACGTTTCAAATGGTGATGAATTATAGTATTTTAATCATATTTTATGGCACAGATTGTTATTAAAACCGTATATCAAGACACTATAAAAAATAATCGGTGACTCGAAAATTAAATTGGCATGTAATCCATTCAACATATACAAATGCTGCTAATGAGTAATTGTCTTCCGCCAATCACCCAACGGCCCCATGAATACCTGACACAGATCCAGCAATTTATGTTAACCCCGTCTCTACCGAAATTAAAATCTTCGTTGAAATTTTGATAAAATAATCTATTTATTCCCAGTACATGTATTTGTAAAATCAGATAAGTTCTTCGTGAGAAAGAATTATGTCCTGAGACAATTGTCCATCACACATCCACCGTCAGTCAATTGAAATCAACACTGTTGACATCGTTCTAAACACGTGTGGGCATGTTGTCCGGAAACTAGTTTAGTTCGCACACCTGTGCTTTCAGAGAGAGTGCACCGGCCGACACCAATTAAGACAAGTAAACCATAGTCAGAAACCGGATCGTGGCACAATATAGACATAGATAAAAGAGTTTGCACATTATGCGACAGTAAAATACGGAAGCACGGAAGCATGGAGCCGCCACTTACAAAAATAAAATCGACCCCTAGATCGGCGTATATACGCCGATCACCGGCGTATCTACGCCGATGGTCGGCGTAGTTACGCCGACCATCGGCGTACTTACGACGACCATCGGCGTATATACGCCGATCATCGGCGTATATACGCCGTTTTCGGCGTAGTTACGCCGATCATCGGCGTATATACGCCGACCATCGGCGTAGTTACGCCGACCATCGGCGTAGTTACGCCGTTTTCTGCGTAGTTGCGCCGATCATCATGATCGGCGTAATTACGCCGACCATCGACGTATATACGCCGACTATCGGCGTATATACGCCGATCATCGGCGTATATACGCCGATGGCGATGGTCACATACAGGGTGAATAAAGACAAGGAGACCAAGTTTCCTCTGCATTAACCCTTCCTGCCCAACGTAACCATATGCATAGGCAACTGAGAATGATGTTTCCATTGGTCTATTGTGGACAAACTTATTTTTCAATATCATGATATACAAAGAATAAAATCTAATCAGGCGTTTGGAGACTGATCAATTCTTATCGGGGGAGGGGGTAAAAACATGATTTGTTTTATAGATCTGGGAGCCGACACATGCCCTACCTTTTACATTAAATGTTATCAATCCGATTTAACGCTCCTAAATTACTATTTCTTTCGCGTCGGGGGGGGGGGGGGGTAAATATTTGATTCGAGTCGAGGAACCCGGCCACCTATCAAAGCTCAAGAGTGATCAGATATTGATTTTGGCAGTTATTATTTCAATTATTAGTGGCACAGAAACACGCCATCAAACGGAATTGCGGATGAAGATGCATAACTCTAAAACAAGTGATAATACGGCCAAATATCGTGTATACTCAAGTAATAATACGGCTAATACTTGAACGTTTTGGTAAATTTGATACCATAGTTGACAGTTGTTAGCATTATTTTGTTGCAATCGATTCTGATAACTATGTTGTTGTATATTGATGATATCGGGATCCTCTGATCGGATTGAGTAACTTTGGGGGCTATATGGGAATAATATAGAGTCTTTTAAGGAGTTTATCTTAATATTCTTTTTGAACCATATCTCAGACAGTTATTTAGAAGTTTTGAGGCACACACAGTGACTAAAATGCAAGGGGACCAAGTTTCCCCACTTTACCTCACACCTGTCCTACTTCAAAATATGCATTTCTGATGGCGATGGTCACATACGGGTGAATAAAGATAAGGAGACCAAGTTTCCTCTCCATTAGCCCACTCATGCCCTACCTAAACATGTTCATTTCTGGTCAACTGAGAATGGTGTTTCCCTTGGTCTATTGTGGACAAACTTATTTTTCAATGATGATTTACAGAGAATAAAATCAAAAACGGGGGGGGGGGGGGGTAAGTCCTGATTTTGGAGCAAAATCCTGCCCTACCTTTTACATTAAGGGCTATATGGGAATGATATAGAATCATTTATGTAGTTAACCTTACCATACACGTCCTACCTCAAAATATACATATGGTTAATCAGACAATGTATATTTTGAGGTATAGGGCGGGTGTGTGGTAAGGCTGGGCAAACTTGGTCTCCTTTCCAATAGTCACTGTGTATGTGGCTCAACACTTTTAAAGAACTTTACCGTCTGAGGTGTGGTTTTAAACGAATAAAAAATGTGGACTGAGTTCGTAAATGGTTTTATATTATTCGGCTCCCAAATCTATGACATTCATGTTTCAGCTCCCTGATAAGAATGTATCAGTCTCCAAATCCCTGTTTTTTATTTTATTCATTGCATCTCCTCATATTGAAATAGGTCTGGCCATAATTGAACAAGGCAGATACGATTCTCAGAAATTAATGATCAGAAATGCATATTTTGAAGTAGGACAGGTGTGAGGTAAAGTGAGGAAACTTGGTCCCCTTGTATTTTAGTCACTGTGTGTGCCTCAAAACTTCTAAATAACTGTCTGAGATATGGTTCAAAAGAATATTAAGATAAATTACATAAAAGACTCTATATTATTCCCATATAGCCCCCAAAGTTACTCAATCCGATCAGAGGGTCCCGATATCATCAATATACAACAACATTTCTTCAAAATACGATTTAGTTATCAGAATCGATTGCAAGAAAATAATGCTAACAACTGTCAACTATGGTATCAAATTTACCAAAACGTTCAACGAAGTATTAGCCGTATTATCGCTTGAGTATACACGATATTTGGCCGTATTATCACTTGTTTTAGAGTTATGCATCTTCATCCGCAATTTCGACCGAGACCATCCGTTTGACGGCGTGTTTCTGGGCCACTATGAATTGAAATAACAAACTACCAAAATCGATATCTGATCACTCTTGAGCTTTGATGGGTGGTCGGGTTCCTCGACTCAAATCAAATATTTACCCCCCCCCCCCCGAGGCGAAAGAAATAGTATTTTAGGAGCGTTAAATCGGATGGATTACCTTTAATGTAAAAGGTAGGGCAGGTCTCGGCTCCCAGATCTGTAAAACAAATCATGTTTTTACCCCCTCCCCCGATAATAATTGATCAGTCTCCAAACCCCTGATTAGATTTTATTCTTTGTATATCATGATATTGAAAAATAAGTTTGTCCACTGTGGCAATAGACCAATTGAAACATCATTCTCAGTTGCCTATGATAGTCGGCGTATATACGCCGATGGTCGGCGTAATTACGCCGATGATCGGCGTATATACGCCGATGGTCGGCGTAACTACGCCGATGATCGGCGTAATTACGCCGATGATCGGCGTAACTACATGTACGCCGAAATCGGCGTATATACGCCGATAGTCGGCGTAAGTACGCCGATGGTCGGCGTATATACGCCGATGATCGGTGTATATACGACGATCTAGGAGTGGATTTTATTTGTGTAAGTGGCGGCTCCATGCTTCCGTAGTAAACCGATTGGAGACGAGTACCACTATCTATTTGAGTGTCTGGAAATTAGCTCGCTCAGAAGACGTTTCTTACGGAAGCATGGAGCCGCCATTTACAAAAATAAAATCCACCCCTAGATCGGCGTATATACGCCGATCATCGGCGTATATACGCCGATTATCGGCGTATTTACGGCGATTACGGTCGACCATCGGCGTAGTTACGCCGATCATCGGCGTAATTACGACGACCATCGGCGTATCTACGGCGATTTCTGGGTAGTTACGCCGATCATCGGCGTAATTACGCCGACCATCGGCGTAGTTACGCCGATCATCGGCGTAGTTACGCCGACATCGGCGTATATAGATCATCGGCGTAATTACGCCGACCGTCGGCGTAGTTACGCCGATCATCGGCGTATATACGCCGATCGTTGGCATAGTTACGCCGACCATCGGCGTAGTTACGCCGATCATCGGCGTATATACGCCGATCATCGGCGTAGTTACGCCGACCATCGGCGTAGTTACGCCGACCATCGGCGTATATACGCCAACTTTCGGCGTAACTACGCCGATGGCGATGGCCACATACAGGGTGAATAAAGACCAAGGGGACCAAGTTTCCTCTGCATTAACCCAATCCTGCCCAACGTAACCATATGCATAGTCAACTGAGAATGATGTTTCCATTGGTCTATTGTGGACAAACTTATTTTTCAATGATGATTTACAGAGAATAAAATAAAAACGGGGGGGGGGGGCCTGATTTTGGAGCCAAATCATGCCATACCTTTTACATTAAAGGCTATATGGTAATGATATAGGATCATTTATGTAGTTAATCTTACCATACACGTCCTGCCTCATAATCAGACAATGTGTATTTTGAGGTATAGGGCAGATGTGTGGTAAGGCTGGGCGAACTTGGTCTCCTTTCTAATAGTCACTGTGTATGTGGCTCAAAACTTTTAAAGAACTTTACCGTCTGAGGTGTGGTTTTAAACGAATAAAAATTGTGGACTGAGTTCATAAATGGGTTTATATATTCGCATATCCCACAATGTAAAAGCAGGTTTCGGCTCCCAAATCTATGACATTCATGTTTCAGCTCCCTGATAAGAATATGTATCAGTCTCCAAATCCCTGTTTTGATTGTATTCATTGCATCTCCTCATATTGAAATAGGTCTGGCCATAAGTGCACAAGGCAGAGACGATTCTCAGAAATTAATGATCAGAAATGCATATTTTGAAGTAGGACAGGTGTGAGGTAAAGTGGGGAAACTTGGTCCCCTTGCATTTTAGTCACTGTGTGTGCCTCAAAACTTCTAAATAACTGTCTAAGATATGGTTCAAAAGAATATTAAGATAAACTACATAAAAGACTCTATATTATTCCCATATAGCCCCCAAAGTTACTCAATCCGATCAGAGGGTCCCGATATCATCCACCTGATACAGACCAATGTTACTCTGTAGTAATACAAAACTTTTAGTTAAAATTCCTCAGTGATAAAGGGTATGTGGCATGCCACGCCAGCCGTTGAGGCATGCCAATATCCCATAATATGTCAAATATAGCGAATTATTGAAATATGAAATACCACGAAAAAGCGAAATAGGAAAATACAGCGAAATTGCGGAATAAAAAATGCATCGAAAAGACGAAATAGCGCGAATTATGAAATAAGAAATTATTTTTATTAACTAAATAACGGAGATATTTGAAGAAGTGTTTTTGACGAAATAACGGGCATATTTGGAGAAGTTTTTTTTAAAGAGCGTACCCCAAACCTCCCCAAGCCCACCAACCCAAGAGAAGAATTTTACTTATATTTCACCACAGTTGATCTATTGTGGTGTTGTTATTTCTAATACAAATCGCCGTTATTTCGTAAATATACATTCTTTATAGAGTTATTACCCTGTGGCAATGTTACGATTTTACGAACATGTGGCATGCCTCAACGGCTGGCGTGGCATGCTACATACCCTATATCACTGAGGAATTTTAACTAATAGTTTTGTATTACTACAGAGTAACATTGGTCTGTATCAGGTGATATCATCAATATACAACAACATTTCTTCAAAATACGCTTTAGTTATCAGAATCGATTGCAACAAAATAATGCTAACAACTGATAACTATGGTATCAAATTTACCAAAACGTTCAACGAAGTATTAGCCGTATTATCACTTGAGTATACACGATATTTGGCCGTATTATCACTTGTTTTAGAGTTATGCATCTTCATCCGCAATTTCGACCGAGACCATCCGTTTGACGACGTGTTTCTGGGCCACTAATAATGAAATAACAAACTACCAAAATCGATTTCTGATATCACTCTTGAGCTTTGATGGGTGGCCGGGATCCTCGACTCGAATCAAAATATTTACCCACCCCCGAGGCGAAAGAAATAGTAATTTAGGAGCGTTAAATCGGATTGATTACCTTTAATGTAAAAGGTAGGGCAGGTCTCGGCTCCCAGATCTATAAAACAAATCATGTTTTTACCCCCTCCCCCCGATAAGAATTGATCAGTCTCCAAACGCCTGATTAGATTTTATTCTTTGTATATCATCATATTGAAAAATAAGTTTGTCCACAATAGACCAATGGAAACATCATTCTCAGTTGCCTATGCATATGGTTATGTTGGGCAGGAATTGGTTATTGCAGAGGAAACTTGGTCTCCTTGTCTTTATTCACCCTGTATGTGACCATCGAAATCGGCGTATATACGCCGATGGTCGGCGTATATACGCTGATGGTCGGCGTATATACGCCAATCTAGGGATGGATTTTATTTTTGTAAGTGGCGGCTCCATGCTTCCGTAGTTTCCTCCCATCATCATTAACTGAACTTAATAATTTGTTTGGCTTTGAAAAAATAATGAATCCGAAAGATATAGTACCATTAAATAAATTATGTTGTTTTATCAGACAACTTACCAGAAAATTGGATCACCGCTGAGCTGAGCACATGTACGATTCTTGTTAATTCGGCGCTGGTGGGTGTGGGGGCGGACCTGTGTCTCGTGGGTTTCCCCACACCGAGCCCCGGTCAGTCGCCCTCACACACACAGCGCTGAATTGACCAAGTTGGAGATGAATTATTATCATGTTACCCATATGTATGTACGTATATGTGTATGTACGCGGGTATATGTATGTATGTGCATGTGTATGTATGCATGTGTGTATGTGTATGTGTATATGTATATGTATATATATGTATGTATATATGTATGTATATGTATATATATGTATGTATATATGTATGTATATGTGCGCATGTATGTGTGTCCCTCTTGTCTGCACCTCTTGGCATTGAACGTGTTATGTTTTTCATATATATATGGCTCTATTGTCGCATTATACTTGTATATATGTGATTTATGGGCAATAACACATTGAAGAGAAATGGTAACGCCACCAAGATCATATTATTAGCCATAAATATAAATTATAATATAAAATATATTGGTTACATGAATGCCTCAGAATTCCGTTAAAACAACTAATCCTTCAAATTATTACAAAAAACTACGGCTTATTACAGCAGGTTTTTCATTCACCAAACCAGAAAGCTTTTAAATGCGGATACAAAATTGGGTTCCCGCCATAAAATCTTCAAGTGTGCATGGCCCAGCCATTGTTCATACCTAAACATCGAAGGAAATTAACGTGGTCATAATAGTTACATACATACAGGTACACGTGATCACGCTTGGAGCGAGCGGACATCTTTGTTTATCCTCTACAAAAACATTTGATAAATTGTGTTTGTGCGATCGCCAACGTTGAAAAAGTCTTTATAACATGGCGAATAACTAAAACCCGATTTCCGCATCGTGATGCCCCCAAAAGAACAAATTGACAAGAAGAGGGGAAGAAATTCTGACGGTAAAACTCCGAAAGGTGTCCAAAAAATGGCGGAATCGTCGTCCTACGAATGTTGTGATGAGGTGTAGACTGAAGATATGTCGGTGTCAGCATCACTTTAAACACTAGTTGACCTTGTTCTGGATGTCAAAAAAGGACAAAAGAACCTGCAGAAACGTATGGACACTAAATTGGATGGACTAGAAACGAGTTTGACAGAAAGTATCAACCGAAAAATCAAAGAAGTGAAAGATGACCTAGTTCTAAAAATGGATGCAGAGGTATCGCGCGTGAGTGACCTAGTTACACGTGTGGTACAGTTGGAAACAAAAATAAATGACACAATAGAAGCTAAAACAACAACGAAGGAGGACACTGGTGATTTAGTTACAAGGATAGAGAGATTAGAAATAAAAACACAAGAAAAGTTTACACACAGTAGTGCTTCTGACAATCCTAATACTAATGAGGATACAACAGTGATAGCCACCTACATCAAAGAAGTAAACAATGAAGATCTAGTAATAGTAGCAAAGGACATAATTTCAAAACTGGGTGTCGAGGTAGATGGGAAAGTCACAGTTATTCACGCAGAGCGATTGAAAAGGAGATTTGCTGACAAGCCTGCACTTGTTAAAATTCAGTTCGAAAATGTCCAGCAGAAAATCTTAGTGCTTAGACACAAAATGGAACTTAAAAACACTGAAAAGTACAAGAATACGTATCTGAGAGGTGGCAAGACACACATTGAACGCCTCATTGAGCTCAATGCTAGAACTATTCTAGGACAAATTCCAAATGGGACAGATTTCCGGATCACAGGAAGTGGCAGAATTGTTAGATCAGCCAGTTCAACTGGATTTCCATCCAGATAGGACGAGGACTCTGTGTGTACTAAAACACACAATATTAATAAAGACCCTATGTGTTCCAAAACAATTTACAGTGAGAACTCTATGTGTTATAAAACATGTACTAACACCTTTGATTATATTGATATTGGTCATATAAATCTCAATGGGTGGGGGTAGAGAAAGTAGAATTTTGAAATCTACTCTTATCAAACATTCCAAATGCAATATAGTCAGTGTCTGTGAGTCACATTTGAGTGGCTCAGAAGAAATTTCTATTGAAGGGTACCAATGGATAGGTTTGAATCGACAATTAAATCATAAATTGGCACCCAAAGGTTCAGGTGGAGTTGGCTTTTTAGTGGATAAGAGGGTTTTAGACTTGTATGATTATGAAATAATATCACAATCACACGATGGAATTCTGGGAGTTCAATTTCAATTGAAGGGAGATGACAATTGTAACAAATTCTTAATTTTTTCATGTTATCTACCACCGGAAAATTCACCGTGGGGTAGAGACCCTGATGAATTCTTCCCTTCGTTACTCACTGAGATTTATATTCACTGTAATAATTACCACACCATTATCTGTGGTGACTTTAACGGTCGAATAGGGGGGCTACAAGATTTCAATGAAGAATTTGATGATATACCCATGAGGGAAAATATTGATACAGTTATCAACCAACATGGTAGGTCCTTTATAGACTTTATAAATGAAGCTAAATATTGTTGCCTGAATGGTAGGGGCCACAGCTTGAAAGATAATTTCACTTCAATCAGCCACAGAGGTAAATCTGTGGTTGATTATATATGTGTTTGTCATAACATGATAAACACTTGCAACCAATTTGAAGTTCTTACTCAATCATCACTTATTGAAAACAACAACTTGCTACACCTTATCGGCGAACGGAGTAAACCCCCTGATCATAGTTTTTTGTATTTTATATATTCTCCTGAAAATGAACCAACATATATTCACTGTCATGAAGAAAATTCCATTAATATTGAACAAACATCAACTGTGACAAAACTAAAAAATGATTTACCTAAAACCTATTTAGCAGATGGTCAACTTTCAGAATTGTTGCTTGAAATATCAAGATGCATCGAATCCACCGAGGAATCACTAACTCAAATAGACATAATTTACAATAAATTAGTTAAATCACTAAAACTTGAGCTTGAAAAGGTATTACCCAAAAAGCCAAGAGGAGGAAGCACAAAAGTTAATAAGAAATTTAAATACATGAAACCTTTCTGGAACCAAGAATTAACAAATTTGTGGACAGAAATGCATAACAATGAAAAACACATGTTAAACCTACATAAAAGTAGAAAAAAAAGGGAAAGAGGGTCAAAATGCACACATATCTTTTAACATTTCCCGGAAAATTTTCAATAGAAAATTACGATTTTATGAACGCAAATTTCGCAAAACACTTATGATAGACACAGAAGCTTTGACACAAGGTGATCCAAAAACAATTTGGGAAAAAATAAAGAAACTTGGCCCAGGCAAGGAAACCCGGATACCAGATCAAGTTTGTAACCCTGATGGTTCGGTGCATCGTGATAAGGCAACAATTCTGAAAACATGGAAAAATACATTTGATGAATTATATAACCCATGTAACAACATGAACACAAATGACAAAGAACTAACTGATATAATAACAAACAACAGGTTCATTGAAGACAAATTCCTAGATCCACTATATGAATCTAATTCATTGTTAAACGCCCCTATAAGCATTGACGAAGTTGAGAAAGTAGTAAATAAAGCAAAAAACTCCAAATCCAGCGGCTGTGATGGTATCCCATACGAATCACTCAAGTACCAACCTGTAATCAAAGTTATACATGAACTATTCCAAATTATTTTTGACACCGGAATTATCCCTACTTTATGGAAGAAAGCCATTATCCACCCAATCCTCAAAAATGCAACACTTGACCCCAGGGTACCCAACAATTATCGGGGTATCTCACTACTTAATACATGTAGCAAATTAAACTTCAATCCTAAATAGTAGACTTATGCAACATGCTGAATTGAATGAACTAATAGTTGATGAACAGTGTGGTTTCAGACCTGGAAGATCTTGCATTGACAATATCCATACAATATCCACAATTATTAATAGTCTGGTCGATAAAAGGTTTGACCTAGAACAAATTTGGACTAAGTTGGTTTTATTCCATTTTGAAGAGGAATATTTCCTCTACAACATATCCAAAATCCGCTAAAATCCGCTTTGAGCAAACTTTTTTACAGAGATTTAAAAAAATGCTCATTTTTCGACCTTGCGAAGTACGTTTTTCTACAATATCCCTCATCGGCGACAACAGAACGCATTAATGCTCCATCCGATATATACCAGTTTGTGTAAAAGAGTATAGGGGGGGGGGAATAGAGTGACAAGGACAGAAAACAATGCAATCGCGGCGATGAAATGGCTGTCAAAATGGCCGCAACTACAATCCATGCTACGATGAAAGCAACATATTGGATAACCCCCTATAAGCGAAAATACACATTTGTAATTTACAAGAATGTTGTTATATATCTTTAAAGGTACACCTATAATTAAAACAGATCTATCTGAATGATTTATCGATCACTGCTACGCACGTTAACCCAATGATTTACGTTCGGGTTTTCTTATTAGAATACATCCAACAGTCGGACCAAAAACAGTTATTTCGGGCATGCAGCACACGAAGTAATATTTCGTCACACAGTGCGTGGTAGTTTCCTTTTGGAATGATGATTAAATATTTAATGTAAAGCAGAAACTGAAGTGCCCACCCTATCTGTGTAAATACTAGTTATATTTCCAGAAATTTCAACACTCTCCGTGACAATAAACCATACACGTATGTCATAATGCTGATTATACTGTCAATAAACACTTATCTCTTCAACAGAATAGTACCCTATCTCACTAGATCGAAGAGACTGTACATCGTACATTTTATTTAGTACTAGTTTTCATGGTGCTCCCAAACCGGTTTCTTAGTAGACAATTATGGTCAAATTACTTCCATCGGCACTTTACAACATGAATATGTACCACGCAATACACACTATTAGTTGTCAGTATCTTGTTGTTTGAAATTATGTTACCATTGCCACCCACATACTTGCGCTAAATATCAGGTCATCAGCGTTTACAGTTATTAGTTCTGCGTTTACCATTCACTCAACGTTGCTATTTATGGTTTTGTATGCAGCAGATATGTGTAACATTAGGGAGAATGGGTAAACGCGGCGATGCGGTTGCAGAAAAGGTCGTACGTTTCGCGTATATGTGGCCTTAGTGCATTTAAGTGCACATAATTTCCAGGTATAAAGACAGTCTCTGCCATAGAGTATGTAGGCAAATTGGGTTATGTTGAGAATTTATTGAAGATAGTCTATTGTAATACTTTGTATTTTGATAAATTGCGTTCACGGTATACCACTATGTATTTGTGTGATAAAAGTGAAATATTCGTGTTTAATCACTTGACCGGAGGCAACTATGACTACTATTTTAAGACACGGACAATAGGATCTACA